>JAVFBZ010007801.1:0-18890 GCA_032466195.1 Katharina tunicata
TAGGAACCTGCCTTAAGCCATGTGAAATGTTTGAACATCCTGCCCACCCTCTCACAATTCCCACCCTCCTGAAGGAAGTCCAGCTCTATAGGAAGGTTTTTCTTGGTCTCCTCTGCCAACCAAGCATACTGGAAGTCCGGAAATAACCAGGCCACAAGATTTACTAGTACCTAGTATGAAAAATATACAAGAACATTACTATAATGAGTCCTCAATTGATTCATATACACGGTTGATTTGGTTAGCTTGGTGCTTGAAGCCATACTAAGGGTTTTTATTTTATAGGGTAGCGATCCAGTATATGGTGAAAAAGAAAAGGAGCAATGCATGTAAAAATAATGACATCGATATGCTCGGGTTAAAGTTTTTGTTTTGATTGAGTTTTATTCGCCAAAAACACAATTGTAATGTACAGAATTATGAAGATCAAGATATGTATTATTTGCATATAAAACTCAAAAACAAATCACGTCGTCCTTTCCACCCAAACTCGATAGGTGCTGCTACTGCTAAATATGTTTATTATTTATATGATTGGTGTTTATTAAACATCGTACTCAAGGGTATTTCACTTGTGTGATAACTTTGCATTGCAGGTCTTTTGTGGAAAACCAAGAAGAAAGCTAGTAAAAAAAAAACCCAGTGACCACAGCAGCCATTGGATAAATCCTTTCAATACACATGTACCTTTTAAAGTGGAGGCCCAAACATGGGTGTAAGTTACTCAACATTGAAAGGGAAGACCACAACCAACTAAATGAGCAATTGCAACGCCCACTAAAAGGGATCTATTGAAGAATACAAAGGAAATTAAAACCCACCTACCTCCATGGTTTTAATATCCACAAATGAATGACCTTTGACCTTTGGGTGTTGAACCTTCACTGCTACGACTCCCCCGTCATGTAAGGTGGCTTTATGAACCTGGGCTAAAGATGCTGCCCCCAGGGGTTCAGGGTCAAAACTTTGAAACAACTTAGATACCTGTCAATAAGAATGTTAATACTCATCTCAGCACAGATAACCTTGAATTCAAATTAATACACTATTTTACTTTCCAGTATGCAGCAACATGGATCTCAAAGTTTTTCAATAGATGTAACTGAGAAGAATTCCCCTTCAACCTACCTGTTGATTATTATTATCAGAATTATCCTAGGCAATTACTGGTCACCTTTTACCATTAACGTTTAGTGAAATGTTTTGTTTGCCTGTTTTCACTTTCGACAATAAAATGCTGTTCATATTATTTGGCTTTGGGCCATTTGTTGAACCTCAGACAAGTTACAGCTTTTTCTATTCATAATAAAAGAGTTTTGAATTTTAAAAATCTGTTTGTTTTAAAATTACATTAGAATACATGTAGATCTTACATCTTTTCCTAGATCTTCTTTGATGACTTTGTGAAGGTCTTCTACGGACGATTGAGGGGCCTCGTTGTGTAACATCTTCATAGTTTGTACATATTCTGCTGGTAATAGGTAGTCTAAGGCCCCTAAGTGCTGCCCCACCTTAATGTAGGCCCCACCATTAGCACAACATAGTTCCCGTAATCTGACTGCAGAGCGGGTGTGAAGCTTAAACAAACACAAAAACATAATGTCAGTAATATGGTAGTACATTTACATGTAGAGATAAGGTTTGGAAATTTTTATGACAGTCCAGATGGGTTTTAAGTAAGAATTATTAAACCAATTGAGCTTGACAAATGACAAGTATAATATTCTTAAATGGCATATAGGATTCGATATAGGATTCGATATAGGATTAATCTTATTATTTATGGATACAGATCACAAAAGCAGTCTGATTGTAAATATATTTACCTTTGATCTCAGCTCTTCATAATTTTCTGATGAAGGATCAAGATTCGTCATTTTGTAATCGGACACAATTCTTGCTGCCTACAAGAAAATAATTACAAAAATGATTTACAAGAAAAAAAATCAATGAAAGGGTCCAGATATAATCTTTTCAACTGCTATTTATTATTTGAAAAATAAGAAAGCATCACAGGTCTTGGAAGTTTTCTTTAACAAACTTCTGAGCTGAGCCTTGCTGGGGTTAAAGGTCACCCACGCAGTTTCATCAACTGACTCAGTCTGAAGCTAACAACACAGGTAAAAACAACAATGTCAAGCCAAGTTGGGTTAAGAAAAAACCTTAGTTTAACACAACAAATAAATAAGGTAAATCACAGAACCCACAATGTGGATGAATGTGATAAATTTGTTGAATTGACAGTGTTTGGCACCATAACAAATCAGTGGCCGATTCTACAAAATAATTTCTGACTGAAGTCTGACAAAACTATAAATTTTAAGTTAATTAATATTTGGGCAATGTCATCTTTCTGCTTCTAAGTCATCTGTGTAAATTTTGACTAACATGGCAGTCAATTATTGCTGTCTGGATTTGGACACCGGTCACACAGGTCCTTAGTTTTGCTCTATAGCTAGGTGCACCAGAGCCAAGTTACACAGTTAAATTACTTACCGTGATAGCTGCTCTACTAAATCTCAAAACTCCTACCGTGGAGAGTTCCCAGTCATTTCTCTTTAATAATACAGCAGACCCTCCTGCTAGCCCTAAAAGGGTGGCGACTTTTACAGCCCGACGGAGGCTGACACGTGCCATCATTCTCTCCCTTTGACTGTCATTGGAAAGGACTCATCCAATATTGAAACGAGCATCTGAAAGTATAAGACTAAAAATTGATTGTTCTTAGATGTAAAAAAAACCTAATCAGTTACACTATAACTAACAACACTGAGCCATTATACTGAGCACCAAAGGGACATTTATTTATTAAATCTTGCTATTTTGAAGTTATGAAGACAAGATCGGATTAATAAAGATTGGGAGACTTCCACCCAGTGTCTTGTGAAATTTGATGTTGATTTAATTGGCCTTGTGCAAAACGGCGTAGCTCGATTGAGCTACTCTCCCCAACCTGATGACAGTTACAAAACAAACTAACACTCTAAAAAAGACTTTTGGAAACCGGTATGGGAAATCTTAAGCATGCTAGTTTCCATAGTTATACCAATAAATGATATCCAAAGATTAATTTGGCAATTACACCCACACGTAGATTTTTTCCACAGGGTACACACCGATTAGCATTCCAAGTTTTATAGCTGATTGAGCGTTAGTTAACGTCATGTCTCGAAGCGTCTGCAGACTTCGTGACCTGTGACCTTCAAATAGTGTCTCGCCACAACAGATTACAAAACAACAAAATTATCTCTGGATTGGTCCTTGGAATATCTCTGGATTGTCACAATATTTAGTTCTTTTACAGATATTTACATCATTTAAGCATTGTTATGACATTTGGGGCAATGAGTAATAATAAACAATTGTACACCTTAAAAATGATTGGATTGGATCAATTTGCAATGTTACTGGTGTAATGTGAATTTTTTAAAAAAGGAGGAGACAACCCAGTTAAATAGAGACTTTGCGTCTTGAACTTTTAGTTATGTCCCTTTTACCGCATGAGCTCACAAGAACAAAAAATATCAACGTGATTCGAATCCCAGCGGGAGACTGGGTTTATATTGTAAAAAGTACAATCCGGACAAAGGGGCATAGATTACCAAAAAACGGGGGAAAACAGATTGAATAAAACAAAAAAAAGCATGATGTGAGTCTTAGATAAAAAAAAAAAAAATCAATAAAATAAAGCAAATTTAATTTTTGTTTTTTGCTGTGCGAATGTGAACTGATTGAATTAAATAATTGTGTTTATTACAAAAATATCAATATATTTTCAAGCAAACTAACTGCAAAAGAAATTGTACAAGTCTTTTATATTACAAAATAGGCCTAACCCGGGAACACAACCCTGAATATAATAATCTGGGTATTTGCAACTATTCAATCTTGATAAATACGATTTTGTCTTCATAATAACAATAAGTCACCACAGTAGGTTTACCCCGTTGGCAACTAGTTTACTATATTCAGGCTGCGTTAAATTTGGTAATTGTCGAAAGTACCGGTACATTCCCGTTTATCAATTAACCTAAAGCCTGTACATTTTTATAGAATGACCTCAAGTACTGGTATATTACTTTTTACAGAATGATTGTCACAATATTTATTCAAATTGACGACATAAGGAACAGTAGGCTGAATTATTGGTATAGCTTTATATATGTATAGGCCTAATTCCATATGGTATTGTTTGATTTATTCGTTTTACGGAGTTCGTTAGGTGTTTTAGGCGTTTTTTTATTGTTTTTTTTTTTTTTCGTTTTTCTTTCGGTTCTTCTTGTGAATTGAAAATAGGCTTGAGAACGACGTTTAACAGCAATAAAATAAAATGAATCGTTCTTAATATATTTTATTAATGTGGAGTATGCATTAACATCGAGTAAAACACATTGGGTGTTTAATTAAGGTTGAATACTCCGTATATATGTTTCATTCTGCTTTATTAATTTTTTTATTGTTATTTTTTTCGTTTTTTTTTTCTTGAAATATTGAAATCTTAAGCTTATGGGGGGTCCAATAGAGCCGTTAAATAAATGAAACTACCTTAAAAAGGTTATTTGGCAAAGGGGTAACTCAAGCCAGGGCAGTTAAAGTTGTTTTCAATTATATATTTACGGGCGATTTTCATCACTAGTCTTATTTTAATCATTAGTCATTAACTGCTTGTTGAACTGACTGAGTGAATGTGTGGCCAAGACTTCATGCATGTGAGCCAGGCAGTGAATCGGGTGTATTTATTTAGTTGATTGGTGTTTGACGTAAAGGGAGAAATGGTTTGATTCTTTATTTTAGAATGGAGAAGGGGCTTAACAGTGTCAGAATGAGACGGCTGTGGACACTCCTTTAACTGGAGTTTCTTTTAGCCATTTTTTTGTAAGGAAATCTCGAGTAGAGCAATATTTTGGTTAATTATTGCATTAGCAATAACCATGTTTCTGGATTATTAACCATTTATGTGCAAAGGTTTATCGGTTTAGGAATCAAACATCGAGTGCCATTGATCATCATATCAATATATTATTATTTAAATGTTACATTCAAATAAGAAAGAAAATTTCTTTTTTTATTTATTTAGGCCCATTATCCTTTTTATTTTATGTTTTTACTTCCTGAATCCTGAAAATGCTGACAAATGTGTTTTTATTAACCTGATGTGACAGTGTGGATAGGTAAGAAAGAACACACCTCTATTCAACCCGCCATATGTATGTGGATGGAGCAGTTTGAGGAAGACGTCCATACTAAATGACCAGGTAAAAGAACTGCATGGGCGGATTAGTGCCAGGGGCCATTGACAAGTTTGTGGGGATAAACACTGGTGTTTGTAAAACCCGGCACGTGTTGTTCCTGTAATCTGTGCTAGCTGTGCTATGTTGTCGTCGCCCCAGGTTAATGGAGTGTAATTGGAGGGGAGGGGCAAGGAATTGAGGCTGGGTACTGAGGGCTTTAGAACCACATCACTGCTTTAGTGACTGGGATCATTTTGAGGCTACTGTCGTACCATAATCATAGGTTAGACGGGTAAAATGTCAAAACGGAGGCTTTGTAACAGAGGCATATCGAAAAACCGAGAAGGTGTGTCGTCAACAGAACCCCATCACTGTGACAGACTTTCACAAATAATGGTCTTTAGTACTTTGCCTCACTGCAGGCGCTCTTTGCCACGGAGGGCGGGGTTTGCCCGAGGCACCTAACCTTTCCTTAGTTCTTCCGTGACTGTAAAATTGGTAAATCAACTCCTGTTAAATTGAGAGAGGAGATGATTTGATAAAAAGATGGGGCGGTAAAGTAAAAGTGTGGACAGGTGTTAGACTAGGTCGCACGCTGTGCTATTACTAAAATAGTACTACTGTAATCACTAGCACTAAGACTTAAACGTCGCAACGAATTAGTACGCCTCGGCAGTTTACTCCATTATTTCAGTCTCCGGCCAAAACATGGCGGGTCACAAACATGAAAGACTATGAACTAAAAACATCGGCTGTAAACACTATTAAGTATTCAAATTAACAATGAGGAATACTACCAATTGGTATTCCAATCGGCCTTATGTCTCATTTTACATCATAGTTATCGTCTACTTCTTTAAAGACAGTCTGACGTATGTCCAGCCCATATACTCCCCAAAAACACCATGCACCATAGTATATGGATTTTTCTTTTACACGTTAAGTAATACTCCAAGAAAATATGGAATAATTTTTACCTCCTTTAAAAACTCCCATCCTTTAAAAGTTATGGAATGTTCTTTTAGTACTTAATTCGACACATATTTCTTTAAAGTTTAAAGATTTTTACAAACAATGTGACTAGAGAATTTTTTTAAACATGTATACAATTATTTTTCATATAAGCGAAATTCTTTTTTACATATTCATTGTTACTTCACTCATATGATGGCATACAAGAGCAATCGCTGAATGAAAACACCACAAACGAAGCTGGCAACATAAAATACACCTCGGTACATTTACATGACGAAAAACAGGACACCAGAACAAATCGGCTTCCTGATGCCTCTTATAGCTCATAGGGCACAGGAGGCTTCCAACCAACCACCCGCACCAGCTAATGCAGTTACGCTCGAATGTGTATTTTTGTGTCAAAAATGTTGTTACCCTTGTCACTTAAATCCGATGTAAGAGATTTGTGGAAAAAAATCACTATATTATGCATTTAAACGCATTAAACGGAATATGAATATGTTAGGAAAAAACAGTTGTTTCACCAAGCCGATAAAAATCTATTTGGATCTGCTGGGTAAAAATTAACCAATAAGCTATATTGGCTAAAAATTGAGTTTATATAGTATATAGTAATCCTAACAACAAAAAGAGCTTCTGTATAAATCAATCGACCAAACAACAGCCTTATCTTTGTATGGTGAAACGAAATGAAACAAACTTCAAACTGTAATGGAAACCTCTAACCATTTTGGCAGCGTATTGATTAGTTTTAAAGAAAAACAAATAATTCAATTAAACCAATGTAAAATTATCTATCTAGGCGTAACGAATAATAACACTTATTATAAGTTAATTAATAATAGTACATACATCAGTAAGCAGATCATTGTACCCATTAAATAAACCTTTCTTATATATAGACCAACAATAGACTTAAAACTAACTATAAACATATATTTCTGGCAGAGTCCTGTAAAATTTACATTAATTTTATCCTCACGTGTTTTTACAAGTGACGTAAAAGTGTAATAAATGTTTTCTTTGCCAGTGACATATATATATAAGTGAACCTATATAGCGTTGCCTTAAAATTACCATGGTTTTAATCAAATCCTCAGGTAACAATCAATTACTAAGAAAAATCAGATTTCGATGAAACGTTGAGAGGGTTCATTTATATGTAAATATTAATTTTAAGTTAGTGTGGCGACCCCTGGCAGCATGGTTATTGAAGGAAAACACGTGCCAGCTAGCGATCACAAGCTCTGAAAAAACACGGCGTTTTCCGCTGCTCGCTATGGCTGGAGTCCGCAGGTGTGCGTGAGGTAACATTATCAATTACTCTATATACGATTGTCGTTCTGCTTTAATGATAATGAGGAAATAAGAGGCTTCAGTTTACACCATAAATCTAGATGTAATGTCAACATAAAATATGCTGGTACAAATATTACCCCCGAATCCCCGTGTTTGTTATTAGATAATGCAGGAGCACGCGCTGGTCGAGCAAGAACAATTGGCAGCAAATTGAGAGGGAATATGATTGAGTCGGCCCTCAGCAGTAGTGGCCGCCCCGTTTGCCCCTCACACACGTGCACATTGACGATCAGGCCAAAATATAAGGGTCGTCTTTTCATTCTAATGCCCCGCAGTCTATATTGTGAAAAAAGGTTAGTTCTAGGGTATTAAACGGATATAGGGGCTCTTTGTTACACTATATTAATCAACATAACCTTAACCATTTCTATAGGGCTCTAATCCCTTAATCCGTTGGACTTAACTGCATGTTATTGTATGCATTTCGTTAAGACACCTTTATTGACTGCAGATAATAAAACAATACGCATAATATAGTAATTCAGGAATAGAGATCCAGGAATAGAGTTCCTTAATTATGTTTTATTTAGTTATTATTTATAGAACAAGCTTAGTGGCGTATTTAGGGGGGTGGGGGTGGGGGGTGGGGGTGGGGGTTAATTTGTTTTTTAATCTGATCAGTTGTTAGTTTCATTTTGCGACCGTAAAACCTATAGCATTATTCATTGCAAGTTTAGCAACGTCACGCTTCTAGTTTTTGAAGAGGGGTTGTTAGTCGCCAGTTATTTAATTAAAATGAACAACCCCTATGTTACTGACCCTTTATCAACGAAAAACGGTCAGAAAAATCCAAAGTGATTTACACCATTTCTATAATATAAGGTAAAATGGCCACCAAAAATTCAAGCGTACCTCGAACACTTATTTTGTAACGTAACGTTTTATGAAAGCGTTCACAAAAAAACAATTCGTCATAAATCACCGAAATCATTGATATATTAGCCGGTTGGTAAATAATATAATTTAAGTTATATCAGCTGGCGGGAAAATAAATCTTCAATGTTTTTGGTATTTTACGAAAAATGATAAACAACTGAATCTAAATTGCATTACACTTAAAAAATCATTAAGTACTACGTTAAACACCCAATTAAACAAACAAATGGGCCCTATACAAAATATCGATTATCCGGGCTTCCTCAATTACTGGATCACAGAATTTTGGAATTTTTAGGCTAGCCTATGTAGTCGATCCCTTTATTGAGCCACAAATGCAGGCAATTCATATGGAATATTTCTTATTCTCGCACTATTCAGATGGTAAGGATGAATTTGCGTCAGATGGCTAAAAAAAACCCGGCCTTTTTCTTACTTTGGGAAAACATAAATCACACAAATTAAGACAGTTCTTACTGTGGCTCTGAACCCAAATTTCATTGACCGAAATAGCTGAAATCGTTTCTCCGAGCTTCCTCACTTTCAGAGCTAGGCGGCCCCTGGACCCTCGCCTATTGGGCTGGGATACTCGATCCCCGCATGAATCATCCTGCCAAACTTTGTAAGCTAGAATGCCTACTATCTATAGATTGTACCCTCCCTTCCCCCAAAGAATAAAGTTAATGATCGTTTTAACACATTTGTCACTGTTTACACATATTAAATTCGCGATCTGAAGTAGATGAATTATACTCTATTTTATATATTTTCACAGTTCTAGCGGGATTTGAACATAGATCCTTTTGCCAAAAGGATAGTACTGTATCGACTGAGCCATAGGCTGTATGTATGTTTTCACATTATATTGGCACGTAATAAAAGACTCTTCTAGGATTACCCTTAATAGCAAATAGTTCGTTAAAAATGCACATTAATGCTGTTTTCGAAGAACACTTCAGTAATTTAGATATTTTAAGCCTTACTTTCAGCTTTAATAGTACTTAAATTACAGCATTCTTACTTAACATTAATTCTTATAAGCTGAACTGATTTTCAGCAAAAGTATAACTGTAAAAATGCATTATCATAAAATCGACCAACCTGAAGAAGAAGAAAAAAATCGATGAGACAATTAAGGAAATAACGGGATGGCTTATTTCAGGGGTAACCTGTGGTGTAGGATTTTGACAGTTGTCTGTCAGTGTTTTGCCTGACGGTGTAGTGTGAGGACTGGTTAGGGAGGTTATACGGACTGACAGCCACTGAAACAGCCCTCCACTAACTTGTCATATCACCTAACTAACCTAGCTATGGATTGTGGCTGGGGTGAAAGGGAACGCATTAATATCCTATAATTGGACATAAAATCTGTTTGGGTGGTGCTCCGGCCGGATTTGGACTTGTTTCCTGGTGAAATTATACTTCCGTTCTTCCTGTAGCAATATTGTAATTCCCATTCATTAGAACGATATTCTCCCTCCACAAACAATGTACGAGTCACTGATGAATTGCGTTAACCCTGTTTTTTATACAATTATTTGGAAATGACAGTTATTTGATTGTCCCGTCCAGAATAATTTGTACCCTTTTCCTGTTGTGTATCCAACATGGAATTATTATCAGAATAACATAAGAACCACTAGAACACATTATAACTGATTGCTTATCTAAAGTCTCATCGGTAAGTGATGTACCATCAGTAACGGATTCAGGCCTACCTATATATATATATAGTCTTAACAGACTTAAACCCAATGGTTCAAAATCGAAATGGCCCTCTGGTCAAAATATATAATATTGCCATGAACTTTTCTTACACTTGCTGTTATAACGCGGTATAGTCTCGAAGCAACCCGTCGGTAGTTTTCCTTACACTCCATAACGCTCTCCTAATACAGTAACTTCAATTACTCTCTTTATTGCGTTTTTCTTTGAAATCATTAGGGTGGGGAATTGGGTGGGGTCTCACAAGTGGAATAGCCTATAGGTTTTGCATTATCTAAATCCGTCCCTGTATTGCTATAACATTATGCCTTACGTCTACAGTGTCGTTACTTGAGTCGTATAGTCGAGTGTAAATCGTTTTTCCAGTAGAGTTGACGAGTATATAGCATTGGTGCACATCAATCATGCAAGTGGAGCCACCATTATATTAGATAAATAACTATAGTCGTTCAGCAACTCTCGCTAATTATAAATCTAATATAGTGCGTTAACTAATGATAGTCACATCATGTTATTCCTATTCCAATCATATTTCGAAGATCAAAAGCTTACGCTGAAATAGTAGAGAATTGAATTAATAGCCAAATCATACTATTGTGCAGCGAGTTGTTGGGTGGGCGTTTCTCCTGTTCTGGTGCTCTCTTAGCTATATAGTGGGCATCAATAAGCCGATTTGCTGTGATTTTTGTTCTGTGGTGCCTTGTGTGTTGCCAGTGTTGTTTAGGGTGGGTCCCTTCACCCAATGGGCTGGCACACTGTCATAAGAGTGAAAAAACGTTAAAGAGGAAGGAAATGAAAAAAAAAGTTAGAGTCAATGTATAGACCATATCGAGTTGTTACTCAAACTGCTATAACATTTTTTCTAGGGTTACTCGTTTTCCACTTAAAGCCACTTCAACTACTGTAAGTAAAATGTACGGTAGACTTTTCATGCTACATTTCTTGAAGAGATCATTTCACTAAAATAAGTGTATATTAAAATATTTTTGATGGGATGTATAACTTTATTGTGTCATTTGTGCAAGCTTTGATTTGCTAGGGTTAAATTGGGTTTATTTGAGTAATTTGGGGTTTTTTTTATCTACAAGAAGCACTTAAATAAATCATAATATTTCTTACAATAGTTCACTTTAAGTGGTGGGTGGTTGGGTGGGAGCCTCCTGTGCCCTGGTGCTCTCTAAGCTAAGGGTCACAGGATGCCGATTTGTTGTGGTGTCCTGCTTTGTTCATGTTATGTTAATATTTTGTCTTGTGTTGCATGTTGTCAGCATCATTTAAGATGATTTCCTTCTCCGTTTGGTCTGGTACGCCGTCATATTAGTGAACTAACCTAAAGTATGGCGTAAAACTCCAATCAAACAAACAAACAACTCGCTATAAGTGGCTTGCAATGGAAAACGAGAAATCCTACAAGAAATGTGAAAGCAGGTTTGTGAACAACTTGATAGGGTCTGCAATTGGACTATGGCTTTGTTTTTGTGTTTCCATTCCCTTTAAGCACGACGCCAAGCCACAATCAAGCAAACCGGTTGCGCATGTCATGTGCTGCACAGCCAAAAACTAAAAACAAACTATATCCGCTTTACAGTTGATCTTGCAAGCATACTGAATTCGACTAGATAAATTTGAACACATAAAAACTTAAGGTAAAGATGACAAAATATTCCCATGTCAAAGCACCTCTGAATAAACATTAAATCTCTGGAAAGAAAACCCAACAAGCCTACAGTTGATCATGATTGATTGTTGTTGAGGATGCGTGGTGTCATATAAAAGCAAAAATATCTTTCTTAATGATCACAATTAAGTAAAACAATGAGTTCTCGTTTAGAAGGTCATGGAATACAATAAATGAATCCAGAAAATATTTCCGATGGACGGATATCAATTACAAAAAAACCCAACAGAAATCCAAATCAATCACCAGCACTATTTAATATAGTTAAGAGAGCTGATATTCTACCCAGTATACAACATTTATAGTTCATGGGTTGTCCCAAAAAAAAATGAAATTAATTTGAATACTCGTAGCAACAGTCCTATCCAATTATCATTAAAAAGTTCCGTAGTTTTTTTGTTTTTTTTTGTAAATGTGCCACTTTTTATAGAAAATTTTAGATAATTTTTTTGTGTATTTTAATGTATTTTATCATTATCACATTGTATTTAAAAGGTATTCCGATAGTCGACCGTTCTGGATCTTGTAATGTTGTGACTGATGCCATCAATCAATCCCATTATGTAAAAACAGGCAAATCATCGATAAAAAATTAGAACTCAAAATGAACACTTGAGGTTCATCACATGACATCAGCCTATAAATCATTTGCTGCCCCTCAACACAAACAGGCTGCTGGCGTCCAATTAGGTAAGATATTAAAAAATAAAAGCGTATATTTGTTTGCATTAATCAGAGCTATACTTTGGAAAAGAACACTATATGGTAAACGAGATCAAATGCTTTCTAGAGATCAATAAATATACAGCTCCGACTATCCGACCTTTGTAAACAATATAGAGCGCCACTTTTCCAACATTTTCAAGAGCGCGCTATGACATGAATGACCAAGATGAAACCTGACTGGCCTTTACACACAAACAAAACTGCACTAAGACAAACAAGTTCATATTGGAAGTGAATATGCCTTTCACGAACCTTCAATTTAAACGATGGAATACACAAAGGCCTGTAATTATCTTTTGAGAGAGTCCGAGTTGAGTTTTGGGACGCTCCTAGCAATCTTCCAACACAGGCCCGGAGGTAGTTATATATATGGTTTGCGTATAGTAGACTATACAGTACAGATCTTTACATCTAGCCCGGAGGGAATTACATGTAAGTGCTGCTTAAAGACATTGTATTTAGAATATAAGTTAGAGATGGAGCAGCTTTGCCTAAACAATTTTAATACATTCGAGATGCTTGTCAATGTTCAACAACGCAGTTTCTTTAACGCTAATTAGTAGAGGTAAAATTCATTCCAACAGGAAGATGTTCATTTATAAATTTTCTCGATATAATTTTCTTAATCATTTACACAATTAAAATACACTGTACACAGAATTTGGCGAATGAAACGTCTCCTTTAAATAGGACCAAACTTGACTCGTTTTAATGTTTTGAGCGACAAGCTTTATGTAAGAATCAGGTATGGTGCTTGTTTCTGTAAGAAACAGGTCCAAATTATGAGGGTCTTGTGGCTATTGTTTCAATGATCGTGAAGTTTTAAACATTCGTTGATCTTGCTTGTCCACTGCTCTGGTGGTTTTCTATATTTCACTCGTATTTAATTCTTAAATCGGGTCGTGACCATCCAGCACTTGATTCAATATGTCAATCCATGCATGCACCGAGCTAACTTGTCGTTTTGATAATTAAAACATTCCAAGACAGACCAGGGTACAAGATTGAAATCATGTCTGAATTCATCGTTCAGCAATTTTTTCACAGATTGGTATTTAATGTCCCACATTCCCTTTTTCTATAGATACATTCATAAAATTTCCCTTTTTCTATAGTTAAATGCTTAAAATTTAAGCAGATAAGTTTATGGTCGCTAATTTGATTATCAATCACATTCGAATTTTGTGTCTTATCAATGTGAGTGGACCTGTTTGGATGTTGCTGTGGCCGGATTTGGACTCTTGTTGAAATTAAACTTCCTCTCTCTCTCTCTCTATAGAAATATTGTATCTCATTCATCACAGTGATATTCCCTGGTTTGGTCCTGCAACAAACAATATACGAGTCACTAGTTCTACAAAACAATGTACAAATGTTACACCTAAACCTTGGGGTTTTGTACAATTTTTGGGGACAACATTATTAGAATGTGTCCTGGATATCAAAGCGGGTGGTCGACCTGCAGAGGGTCCTGTGTCATGGTGCTATTCAAACTATAGACAATCAGGGTGCTGATTTGTGGTGACGTCAAGAAGTGTGTTCTGTATACATGTAATTGTTCTGCAATGTCTGCATGTTTATTACCAATGGCGTCGAGGTGGGTTTGGCATACTGACACGGAGTCATGAATGGAATTATCTTAAACACGGTATAAAAATATAATCAAACAAACAAATAAAAAAGGTTGCCAAACAGTTTCCTTGTCCAAAGTGTCAACGATGAACGTATGAACGTATGAACTCAAAAGAATGAAAAACAATTCATGTTGACTGTATATTTCGGTTAAATTAAACCATCTTCAGCAGTTTCTATACCAAGCATATTAGGCATATGTCCGACTGCATGGCTTAACTTTAGCACAAAGACGGAGTGCTATACTTATAAACAAGTGCATTTATTAGTGGGATAGAAAATATTCGTTTTATAACGTTGATCTCGTGAGGTGAACGGAAAAGATAAGACACAATATAACAGTGTGATTCAATGTCAAACTATACCTTAATCTTAAATCTGCCGAAAAGAAAACCTATACAGTTGATTATGATGGATTATTATTAAAGTACCATATAGTGTCCTATAAAGCCAAATATCTATTTCTTAGTAATCATATATAAAACAATGAGTTCTCTCACGTTAATTTTTACGGAATACAATAAATGAAATGAGAAGAAAATATTTCGAATTCGCCCAAAGAATTTCAATTAAAGATGAATGAAAAGAAATAACCAGCTAATTGCAGAATTTCGATAACAGTTGCAAAATTACCAACAACTCGCTTTAATCCTTAGTAAAAAAAGAACAACACTATTCATTGCATGGATGCCGCTTGTTAATTGATAGTTTATTACCTAAAAGTATGCGGATGGTTGGGTGGGAGCCCCCTGTGCCCTGGTGCTGTCTGAGCTAAGGGGCACAATAGGCCGATTTGTTGTGGTGTCCTGTTTTTTAAATGTTTTGTAAAAGTTTGTTCCTATCTTTCCTGTTGTCAGCGTCGTTAACGGTGGTTTCCTTCACCGATTGGGCTGGCACGCCGTCCTATAAGTGAAATAACCTTGAATACGGCGTAAACCTCCAATCAAACAAACAAACAAAACCAAAAATGATTATAAACCAATCAAACTATGAAAGGTTGTACTCGTATATCGATTTTTTAGCAGTACCCGACTTCTTATCTTATTTCTAATAACGGGTTTATACATGCCATAGCGCCCTGGCCCCTCGCCCTTTTTACCGTAATTTCAATATTGTATTATACCCAGGTGTAAATGGTCAGGTTCATAATCGAACCCCTAGCCTGATTTTAAAAAAAAAACGAGGTTAATTTGACTCAACATTAATGTCTCAATGCCGCCCTTTTAAAAGCTTCCTTAAGCCCTGCTTTTCAAAACATCGAATACAACGTTGGTATTTTCCTCCAACGATACCAGTATATAAATCCCTGCATTTAATTCTATAACCTCTTATTTTCTAACCAGTCAACAGTGGCAAAGACATATCAGCATCATTATCTGTCTTTATGTAGCTAGATGAGTGCTATCCGCAGGGAATCTCTTTAACTCTGTCAATAAACCCACCCGTACTTTTCTTTCAAGCAGGTAATGTGCTCTTAATTATGTTTTCCTTAGTCTTTAATTAAGACCGGCTATTCTATTATCTCGGATCGACGGTCGCCCCGGCCGTTTTTACATGTCACTTGACAAGTAGGGACTCCGCCACGGTAATAGGAAATGAGGCAAGTCACACCGACGTTGACGTTAGGAAATCGCTAACTTATTGTTTGTGATCACGAACCGCATAAATCCGGGGAAGACAATCGTCCAGTGAAGAGCATCCCTTGCAAGACGCGAGGCGTACGGCAGTCCAGCCTCAGAATCGAGCTCCCTTAGAGTTCAGCCAAGCGCTCTCCTCTCGACTGGCCAATATGCACGTTCTTTGTATTAACAAATAGAATAACAAGCAATTAATGAAGAGGATGCCAGTAGTGATGCGGGAAGAAGGGAGTTGAGGGGCGATTGTGCCTTCCTCTCCCGCCGATCACTGCTGCTCTCCCGCCGGGCCTTTGCTAATATGATGAGCCTGGGACGTGTCTCTATTACTGTCAAAGTGCGTAACCTTCTCGGTTACGTGAATGCCGCTCTCGCTGTCTATTGTTCTGATACATCTTACAGTCAAGTTATTAAATAGGAAGAGCGTCAGTACAGTGTTCAGGGCTGGTTTAAATGATAGTACAACTAGAAACTAATTACAAACAACAAAACAGACTAAACGTGGTTCTTCAGCCCTAGCGGGGAAACAGATTAAGAGTGCATATTATGCACTTTATTAACCCGTCCCACGCTTTCATGGAAGCAGATTGGAAAATATTTAAGCAAATAGCATCTTCATAAAAACAAATACACAACACATATTAAATGGGGAAACGAGAGCGACTTATTGATGCTGCTAAGGTTATATGCTACCTATTACACATGGTTGGTTAATTTTTACTCTATACTTTTTTCGAATTATATAACGGCGTCCATGCAGGGTAGTGGGGAAGAAAACCAGCTTTAACGTAAATAACAACAAACAGCGAAGACACAGGAGACAACATATGACTCCTTAGCTAAGACGCTTCATGTATAAGCCGAAAAACGCATCCAATAGACATGTTAATTCGCAGAACTTTAAAGTGCAACCTTTCATCATATATTCAACCTCATGTTAAGGTATATTGTCACCTGATTTTTTTGTTAATACCCCGTGGTGAACGGGGTCTACATCTTACTCACTCTCTTGTTGGCGCTTTTGTTGTTGTTGTTGTTATTCTTCTTGTTCTTGTTCTTGTTGTTGTTGATGTAACACTAACTAAATGGACTATTTCTCTGTCAAAAATGTTAGGATTGCTCTGAAAATTGGGCAATATATACCTGATAGTATTACGCAAGTCATAAGGGAGTCGGAAGTTTCAATTTTACCATGGTTTTCTTAAAAAGCGAGTTTATTAATACACACAGCACAAAATGTCAAGGCTTTGAGGCATATTTTAATAATACATGCTTCAAAGGTTTTGAAGCATATTTTAATAATACATGCTTCAAAGCCTGAGGCTCACCTCTCAGCATATAATTTTCACGTCTCTGGGTGGGTTTTTTTTTTCAATGTAGTTTAATTATATTTTATCAACAAGAGAAAACTGTTTTTGTTATATTGAAGAAAAAAATATGAACATTATATGTCTTTCGGTAACCTTTATACAACAGCCAGTAAAGTATCATAATAAAAGATTCAGTGAAGTCTAAAACATGATATCGGCATATAGTGACAGTACTGTATTACTTACAAGGCCTATCGTCTTACTCTTTGACATTAAATTGATGCCTGACGAACGTTAAGTGATCTCTATCATTTAACCTATGTATGTTAAGTATCTCTTCACGAAGATCATGTTCTATTCGACATTTGATTGACTTAAATGGTAATCGACGATCTCTTATTAATTATTTCCCTCAAAACGTCTAAAAATAAAATAAAGAATTTCGTCCATACTCATCACCATCACAGCATTAGGATGTGCTATACAAACTATTTAGAGCATAACCAATTTGTTCTATACATGTATACTTTTATACCTCCCCTGGCGAAAAACGGGCATTTTATTTTTTTATAACGTTTTCGGCCTAAGTATAGCCAGATCAAGAAGTGCGCCAGACTATAGTTATATATACAATACAACCATATAATTAGTTTAAATGCATCTTTTTAATGCATCTTCAGTGCCCAGTGAAACAACGCTGATGAAACAACCGTACTTGTAGAAACATCAAATATTTCATAGGTTTATCTGTTACGATATTTAATAAAAACCGGCAGAATCATTGCACAGTCTTGACATTTTCAGTCATATTCCTAGTTATAGTTTTGTTTTTAAAGCAGTTTCAAATTATCAATTTTTTAATCAGTTTAGTTTGGCATACAGTTCGAGCGTCTCACATACATTCGATTCCCTTTATGGCTACCTTTAATCTAAAGGGTCTTATGTATATTCCTAATCACTTAATTACAACCACAGATGGACTTTGTATATTCTTAATCACTCGATCACAACCAGAGGTGGACTTTGTATTTTAATTCTTAATCACTATATCAAAATCAGAGTGGGACTTTGTATATAAATTCTTAATCACTATATCAAAATCAGAGGGGGACTTTGTATATTAATTCTTAATCACTATATCAAAATCAAAGGGGGACTTTGTATATTCTTAATCACTCTATCAAAATCAGAGGTGGACTTTGTATATTAATTCTTAATCACTATATCAAAATCAGTGGGGGACTTTGTATATTTTTAATCACTCTATCAAAATCAGATGGGACTTTGTATATTAATTCTTTATCACTATATCAAAATCAGAGGGGGACTTTGTATATTTGTCATCACTATATCAAAATCAGAGGGGGACTTTGTATATATTTAATCACTCTATCAAAATCAGAGGGGGACTTTGTATATTAATTCTTAATCACTATATCAAAATCAGATGGGGACTTTGTATATTTTTTTATCACTCTATCAAAATCAGAGGGGGACTTTGTATATTAATTCTTAATCACTATATCAAAATCAGATGGGGACTTTGTATATTTTTGTATCACTCTATCAAAATCAGAGGGGGACTTTGTATATTTTTTTATCACTCTATCAAAATCAGAATGTATGTATTCCTTTATTCGTTCTTGATATATGTATGGAGCCTGTGTTCTTAACATTCATGATCTCATGACACTGCCATAGTTTTAATCAGTCATGATCTCATGACACTGTCATAGTTTTAATC
>JAVFBZ010007801.1:18990-30654 GCA_032466195.1 Katharina tunicata
AGTCATGATCTCATGACACTGCCATAGTTTTAATCAGTCATGATCTCATGACACTGCCATAGTTTTAATCAGTCATGATCTCATGACACTGCCATAGTTTTAATCAGTCATGGTCTCATGACACTGCCATAGTTTTAATCAGCCATGATCGCACGGATCGATCTATCTTAAACTGTTACTCAGTAATAATCTAAAGGCCTATTGTGTATTCTTAATCAATCACAATCTTAGGTTTTTTTTTTTTTGTTTGATTAGAGTTTGACACCGTACTTAAGTATTTAACATATATGACGGCGTGTCAGACCAACAGTTGAAGGACAACTACTACACTGGCAACACAAGACAATGACAGGACACATATCATTACGCCACAACAAACCGTCTTCCTGATACCCATAAGCTCTGAGTGCACCCGAACCCACTCGCCCATACCTTAGGGACTTGTGTAGGCCTATTTTTCTGCGTCTCTTAACTTTGAAAGATTTATTTTTATTTTTATTTTTATTTTTAATTAGCACAGGATTTATCGATTCTCTAATATAGTTTAGTTTGGCATTAAATTCGAGCCTCTCAAATACATTTGACTCTGCCACACGCCGTATCATAAAAAGTAAGTAACTCTGCCACGCGCCGTATCTTAAAAAACTATAAACTCTGCCACACGCCGTATCTTAAAAGACTAATAACTCTGCCACATGTCGTAACTTAAAATACAAAGTAACTCTGCCACACACCGTGTCTTAAAAGATGAGGTAACTCTGCCACATGCCGTATCTTAAAAGACTAAGTAACTCTGCCACGCGCCTTATCATAAAAGACTAAATATAACTCTTCTACACATCGTATCTTAAAAGACTAAGTACCTCTAGCTGCCACACGCCGTATCTTAAAAGACTAAGTAACTCTGCCACACACCGTATGTTAAAAGACTAAGTAACTGCCACATGCCGTATCTTAAAAGACTAAGTAAATCTGCCACGCGCCGTATCCTTAAAGACTAAGTATAACTCTGCCACACACCGTATGTTCAAAGACTAAGTAACTGCCACGTGCCGTATCTTAAAAGACAAAGTAACTCTGCCACATGCCGTATCTTAAAAGACTAAGTAACTCTGCCACATGCCGTATCTTAAAAGATTAAGTCACTCTGCCACGCTCCGTATTTTTAAAGACTTTGTAACTCTGCCACATGCCGTATCTTAAAAGACTAAGTAACTCTGCCACGGCCGTATCTTAAAAGATTAAGTAACTCTGCCACGCTCCGTATATTTAAAGACTATGTAACTCTGCCACATGACGTATCTTAAAAGACTAAGTAACTCTGCCACGGCCGTATCTTAAAAGATTAAGTAACTCTGCCACGCGCCGTATCTCAAAAGACTAAGTAACTCGCCAACTTCTTAAAAGGCTAAGTACGCGCATATGAAATAACAAAGGAACATAATTCAGTAGCAGTATCTTGACTTTGGATATTCGGAACTGACATCGTTTTTTTTTTAACAGAACCAAGTGAGTGTATAAGCATACAGTTCGAGTGAGAGGGTGTTTGGGATTTGGCAATAAAGTAAGTCACATATAGGAAGTCCCCTAGTGAATCAAATGTGTTGATTGTTTTTACCACCCCCGGAGTTAAAAACAACTATAATAACTGCCCTGACTATGAATGACTAAGTTAATTTACCTTCTCTTATCGTTTATGTTAGTCCGATTTAAAATAATAATAATAAATTTAAAAACATCATTTTTACACATTTTTGGTTTGTGAAAGTTGAATTATATGTAGTTTGTTAAATGTCGATTTTCTTATTCGTTATTTCAAATAAAAATGAAGCTCGCTATTGAAAATGTTGCAAGAACGATGACTTTTATTTCATGGCTTTCTTCTCAAAATTGGTTGACTGATATTATCAGATAAGTACGGATAACGTCTCGTTGATTTTATAGTCGGGTTGGAATCGATCGGGGCGAAGAAAGAGATATTCGAGTCTACCAGCTTGTCATTTGAAGCAGGTCTATTTTCCTATTACTTGTATTATGAGGTGAACTGTAGGGTAAATAGTAGATTAAACAGCTTACAAACAAGACCTGTCCCGAAACCCTGTGTTTAGCCGTCTCAAACTTCACCGAAAGTCCCTGGCCTTTTATTTTCTGAGGAAAGCGTGAGAAGCTGTAATGAGGCGTTAATGACAGAAATCAGGCGGGGCAATTATCTAGGAGACAGCGTATTCTGTTTGCGGGAAGAACGACAACAAGGGCCTGCCAATAGGAACTGATGTCCTAGGGCATGTCATGTCAAAATTATCCCCCACCACTCTAGCAATTAGGCTTAAAGATGACTTTATACCGACCCAGTAAAGTGTCATTTGAAAAGGCGTCTATAATTTCGTGTCGATTTACTCACATGTATTCGATTGATGCGCAAATTGCTGCTGGTATAGCGAACGAGGTCCATTCGCGGCTTCTGTCTGCCTGTATCGCCAAGCATCAACGACGGACGCGGTCATTAAATCTACAGCAATGGCTCTCCCATACACATGATTCATAGACAATCGATACGCTAATAGGAACAGAAAGGCGAATTAATTTAAATTATAGAGAAATCGTTTTTTTCTACTGTCTGCATTCAGCAGGTCGTCAAACGCTAATCTACTGGGATAATTGTATCTTAAACCTATCTATGTGATCGCGCGCTCCGTTATTCTTCCACGGCGCTTGAGTATAGGCCTACATTGCGATAGGTAATGTGGAGTGGAATTTGAGAATGAGAAAATTATTGAATCGGAATCTTCCCTGTTTGCAATTTCTTAATGCGAGATAAATAAAGAGTTTCAATTACGTAGCGATTTGTCTGCAATTCCCCCCAGGGTTGTTACACAAACTGCATTTGTTTGCTATGAACTATGGCCTATGAAGTCGGTTGCGGCGAGGCCTACATAAAACAAAGCTTGGAGGGTCGCTGGTAATGAGCATGTCTCGGAGATACGGACTGACGAAGGACATCGTCTCAGAGAAATTGATGTCATTGTGGCGGTACCTGAGAATAATAATTGCCCGCACAAGATTGAATCCGCCGGTTTCGTCAGCGTTGAAGTTTTATAGCCCTCCTTGATAATGGGCACTGTATTCTGCTGGAAGCGACTTTAGAGAAAGTCTCGAAACACGCCATCGTTTAAGCAAAGAAATGAGATTAAAACAGTTTCTATTTAAATTGACTCTTCCTTTTCGGTAACTTAAGAGGCGTTAGACACGAAGGGCCATAGGGCTTAATTAATGTAATATCCCCGATACTGGTAGATTTGGGCCCTTGCTGGTAGCTTTCAATTAACGGAGTGTCTGTGTTTGTGTGGCTGAAGGGCAGCCTGAGCTGTGGTAAGAGAAGCTGGTCTTGATGACAGTGTCATTAACACCGTCTGTATGAAGACAGTCCATGTTGGTCTGTCTTTTGTTTTTAGTAAAGCGATTTGATGCAAAAATGATCGACAAGGAAATGATACGAACAAAATTTAGAGATGTTAACCAAAGTGCACCAATCGAAAAAAACTTCAATCCACAACATACCTTAATTGTTTAAATTGGTACTTACATGTACAACCCCTGTCTTAATCCTATAGATCTTTAAAAACATTTCTTTTTTTTTTCATTTATTATTGATCGTAAAACCAAACATTTCGATATATTCATTTCACGAATTTTGTTTATACTTTATTTAATAGTTAGTCGTTTATTCTTCACTCTGATCCACTAACTGAATGACTGACTGACTGACTGACTGTGGCTGGCTGGCTGACTGACTGACTGACTGACTGACTGACTGACTGACTGACTGACTGACTGACTGAAAGACTGGCTAACTGACTGTGGCTGGCTGACTGACTGACCGACCGACTGACCGACTGGCTGGCTGACTGACTGACTGACTGACTGACTGACTGACTGTGACTGACTGACTGACTGGTTGACTGACTGACTGACTGACTGACTGACTGGTTGACTGACTGACTGGCTGACCGACTGACTGACTGACTGACTGATTCTTTGCTTCACTGGTGCATTCATTGGTTCATTGATGGATTTATTCATTCATTTAATAACATTTCAGTTTCTTCTCATTTTTTTTTAAACTTCACAGATAATCTACAACTTCATAAATTCATTTTAAAAACTCGGAATTCCCAACTTCATGACAGCTATTTGTCTGTAGTTACGCCCATTTGGTGTTCCAAACATGTTTAATTCTATTGAGTCCACTGCCCGGGGCTGCTTGACAATATTTAATTACTGTTAAATACAGTCGTATTGTTCCGGTTCTTTGCACGGGTCCTGTTTTTCCAATTACCGGAGTACTCAGACCAGTGTAATCACCAAATCCTGTTATTGTGTATTTATTCGCAAGCCTTTGATTCGTTGGTTGTCGAGCTAACGCGGGCTATATGTTACCCGTATATCACTATGAAGAGTAGAGCCACTATGGCGTTGTGTTTCCTTTACACTGGCAGATTTAAATCGAATTTACCGGAAAGAAAAACAATTATCTATTAGGAGGGTTAATTTCCACAGGAAATAGAGATACGAGGTGGACGGGAGAAGCGGACTTGTTATCAAACGAACGATGACTGTGAATTAAACAATATGTAACATGACTATATTAATAGGACCATCATATCCATCAATCACAACGCTCATATATTTCCTCAGTAGTCTGGGACGCTTATAAATATAAGCCCTCTACACTCATAATATAGGAGCATGGTTAATGCCTTCCTGTGCACTATAGCAAGTTCTAATATAAATAGGATTTACGGACTTTTTTTTAAGGTTTCTTAAGGTTATTTCACTCATATGACGGCGTGCCGGCCCAATAAGTGGAGGAAACCACCCTAAACGACGCTGGCAACAGAGAAACCATGCACGATACATGTACAGGACACAAAACAGGACGCCACAGCAAATCGGCTTTCTGATGCCCGTTATAGCTCACAGATCGCAAGGAGGCTGCCACCCAATTACCACCACCCACACAAAGAAGTAAATAAGAATAAAATTGTGTTTAAAAAATATTTAAAGAAATCGAAAGCAAAACAAAAACTAATACAAATGCGAAAAAGGGTGCCAATAATTCACCAACGTTTTGAAATGGTGCTTGATTATTCATCTTAAGTTTATTTAGTTATTTGGTGTTTGATGTCGTACATATACTCAAGAGTATTTCACTTATATGATGACTTTGCGTTGCCGGTGTATGGTGGAAATCTCGTAAGAACCACCCCCCATTCTCCACTGGAAACTTTTCGTATATACATAATGTCCATGGTGGGGATTTGAACTTATTCCGGATTCAGTGAAGGGCAATCACCAGTCAAACGCTCTACTGAGTAAGCCACGGCGCTGTTATTCGACAACACAGCAGACATTTACATGTTTCTGTGCCTTTCACTTCGGTCACTATACCATTTAAGGACAGATTATTTAATTATTCAGTTACGACCAAAATCTGATTTCATCATTTCAGTTGAAATCCATGTGGGAACTACTTTTCATCGCATCGCAGTGTAATGTTATACATTATTCAGTAAGACTATATATGGAAAAGCCTGCTTATCTAGGTGGGCTTTGTTCACCCTCCATGTGCCTTAATTAATCGTTACCTTAAAATTAAACCTCACCCTAATTCTGACCCTCTGGGTTTTCAAATAATTGTTTATGAATCTTCCTGGCCCTAGTAGTAAACAGCACTTATTATATATATTTGTCAACCCACTTCGTCTACTGTGAAACAAACACCTTTATAGCGAGGAGTAGACCGACAAGACGTTTTGAGACTGAATGATAGAAGGAGAAAGGAGACTTTCTATGGATAAAAACTTCTTAATTTATTATTCACAACGTTTCTATCTCATTCCAGATATCGTTTTCAAGTGTTTCTATCTCAGGAATGAGAAATAAAATTAGGAAGTTGCTATCCATACAAAGTCTCCTTTCTCCTTATATGTTATCCAACTTCTAAATGCCACTCAAAGAAGCTGAATGATTAAAAAAATTCAAAATTTCAGTTTTTTTACATATATGACATCATGACGGAATTATAAAAAAATGATGGCCTTATATATTTTTGTCAAGAGTGATCACACTGGTACAGGGATATTGACTAATTAAAGTCGGTAAATTATATCATGTTCTAGATCAATTCTCATAGACAAGTTTTAGATATAGGCCTGAATCTCGAGTTGTTCTAAATAACCTATATATAGGCGCATCTCGAGAAAAGGCAATACATGTATATTGTGAATTATATATATACGGTTAGAGCGCTGGCCTTACTGGCCAGAGACCCTAGTTCGAATCCCGGTGGAGGCAATCAAAATTTTCTTTCTCTACATTTATACAAAAATATATTTCATGCGATCAGAGGCCGTATGGGTCTGTACAACTCTGTGTAAGTTAAAAAGGCCTTAAGTGTTTTATTATATGACGATCATTAAATTTACATACCTTATCCCCTGACATCCCGGTAACAAACCACAATTTTCGTACATGCTGAGATCGAAGCATCTTTGACTAAGCTCAAATCGACGAAGAAAACTGAATCGCCGTGGGCGATTGGTTGAAATTTGGATTGCAGGTTTACAGAAAGATGTATACACCTAGAGTTTAGAGTTATACAGGCCCATGCACAGAAGTTAATATAGACCGAGGCATTTATAACTACTATGGGTCTGTATCTGTTTAGACCTAATTAAAAGGCCTTAACTGATTTACTATATGACTATCATTAAATGAGCACACTTTATCAGCTCATATTCGAGTAACAAATCACTTTTTTCGGACATACCAAGAGCGAGGCAGAAAACATCTTTGACAAAGCTCAAATCGATGAAAAAACGGAATAGCTTTTGTGTATAACAGCTGGAGTTTACACCAATAGAGCCAATATTACACAGGTAACACATTGACAGTGGTACATTTCAGCCAATGGATGATCAGAAAATAGGTTATAAACATCAAGTGATATAATAATACGGGTTACAGACATTCCAGTTTAACTTCGCCTATCGGCTCTAGTGTAATGACAGGTCATTTTTTATCCCATTAGCGGTATATTTACCGCTGCAGGCAATACTTGTATCGCATGTATATAAACGTATATCCTATAGGACATCCAGTGCATTCTGCGCCCAATAAAAATCGACATATAGAGCAGGTAACGACAAAGAAAATCAAGAAATAAAACAGAACTATTTCGCATTACATTTAGGTCGAAATGACCAATGCAACAAGAGAAAGAGTTTTAATTTCTGCATAGGTCGATTAATCAGGCCTAGCTTCAGCAGCCTCTCTATTACGGTCATAGCTATATTCAAAATGCCTTGTCTTTACATACAAGGTCCATCACCGAAGTGAATCAATGGACTGTTTTATACAAATGGGGTTACAGACTGACCACGGGATCCATGAATGATCAGAAAATATGATATAATCATCGAGTCCTATGAAAAATACTATTTTCGTTTTTTGGGAGAACACTTTCTGATACTGAACAGATTCTAGCTCAGAAAATTGTGCAGGGTGAGACCCTTGCGGGAATCGAACCCAAGTCCCTCATAGTCAGGCACCGAGTCGCCAGCAGTAAATGCCGGCCACCTAAACCACTCAGCCATCCGACCTTCTACGAAATAGAAGGCTAGCTGGATGGCGGACATTCACTACCCCTCTGATAGGTAGTTGACATAGCTCCCAAAGCTGATCAAAATGAAATATTTTTGTGTCGTTTAGAAAGTGACCGTTAACTGAGGGCCTTGGGTTCGATTCCCGCAATGGTCTCACCCTGTATACTATAAGAAATAGGTTAACAGGTGGGTCCATTTCGTCGGTTCCTTTGAACTTATCGTAGGAAATCCGCAATTTGGGTTAAGAACACCAATCAACCAGTCAACCAGTTCAAGATGCTCGAAGCGTTTGATTATCTAAAAAAAATTATCTTTTTGTTTTTTCTTTATGTTCTTAATATAGATGCTCATAATATATATGAGTGTAGAGAAAGAAAAAAATGTTGCTTGCCTCCACCGGCATTCGAACTCGGGTCTCTGGCTAGCAGGGCCAGCGCTCTAACCAACTGAGCTACGGAGGCTCACAGTAAAACGACCCATTTTTTTTTATCAAGGTAAAGGCTGCCAATCTTTCTCCAAGGTAAGCATTGGCACAGGGACACTGAAATGGTGTCGTTTTTATCTAAATATTACCCACAAATTTTTAAGTTAATTTAATTCTAAACGATACTTTTTCAGGTTGTGTTTATTTTAACCCATACCTAAAAAGTGTGGTTTACATATTCGCCACATATGATCTTCACAAATTAAATGTTACATTTAATGCCTTTTCTCAAGATGCGCTTATATGTTATCCAGAACAACTCGAGATTCATTTCTATCTAGACACTTGTCTCGGAAAATTTACCAAGAACATGAGATGATTTATCGATTTGAATTAGTCGATATCCCTGTGGCATTTTTTTTTCTTCTCATAAATTCATAAAGAAAATTTTGCTTGCCTACACAGGGATTCGAACTCCGGTGTCTGACGAGCAGCATATAGTCATCAACCCTATGTTTAAACTGTTTCCGAGTTTCATTGTAAAATCATAAAAAATAATAGATTTATAATGTATTAATCCGGATAAGTACGGTACCAAAGGGTAAAACACGATAAATCTATATTTTCAAAAA
Organism: Katharina tunicata; assembly: GCA_032466195.1. Lineage (NCBI taxonomy): Eukaryota > Metazoa > Mollusca > Polyplacophora > Chitonida > Mopaliidae > Katharina > Katharina tunicata. The sequence continues at coordinate 27,711 of JAVFBZ010007801.1, forward strand.
CATAATTCCTCGCTTAAACTTGTATGACGAAAACGTCAGCTTCCTTTAAGCCAGACTGGGGCACATGCTTGAGGACGTTTCGAAACTGTGTTGTTCTGAGATTTTAAGCATTTAACAACTACTTCAATATTTTGGGCGAGAGCTCTAACATCCGGGTATTTCCTAGTAAAAGTCACGTGTTGTTAAGGGGGTTATATCACGAAAACAAACTCTATGTTGTGGTGAGAAGTCGTGTTTGTTTGAGAACCTGGGAATGAGACACAGATGTTCTCGTGAACTTCTCTCCAAATCAAGCCATTTGAAAGAGAGAGAGAGATGTGTAGACCCATTTGGTTCTCTTTTTTTTACTGTTATTGTTGCCAGGTGTGCCGGGGGTGGGGGAATCCACTCATTTTTATGGCACCGCCTCCAGAAAAGAAAACGTTTATCCATACATTAAAGGTATATACTATACCGCAGAATTTCGGCCAAAAATCGACTGAAACGAATTAAACTGGGTTTTCTTTATTTTCTAGTATGGTCCAAAGTATAAGCTTTCAGAAAATATCAATGCGGGCCGCATTATAGATTTTACAACTTTATTATTATTTTAATACGGTATATCGCACATTCTCGCGGTTGATATTTTCTGAAAGATTATACTTTGGGTCATACTAGAAAAATATATAGAAAACCCGGTTTAATTAGTTTCAGTTGATTTTTGTCCGAAATTCTGCGTTGTAGTACCTTTAAGTAGAGCACTAAAAATAAGTCAACTGATGATCTATTTCTTGCTCGGTGTTCATGTCATTTTAACGATGGTTCCGGACGATTTGTATTGCCGGCCGGGTCTTAGCAGCAGCTAGGCTGTGAAGATGAGGGTGGTGGTTGAAAAACAAAAACGTTCTAAAATCTAAATTGATGTTATATAAATAGGATTGACAAAAAACAAACCCGAACCAGTTGTTCGGCGTAACACCCATCAAATAACAAAAAATAATTCATCTTATAACTGTCCTTCAAATTTACCTCTCTTATGAATAACGTCAGAATTACCATTTCATGGAACATTTGATATATTGGATTGTTGTCCAAGACAGAAACACTTATTTAGCCTAAAGCTCATTACTATCTGTCATACGAAAAATTATGAACTTATTTGATTATCATTTTTGGTAGTTTTATAACTTGTTTTTCTTAATGGTAAGTCTAAATAAATTTATTTTATTTTGTGCATGTGTGTATGCACGTTAAGTTTATTCTAATTTCCGCATAATTATCAAATCCTCTTTTTTCTCATAATAGAAATATCGTCATATCGCCAGCGTTAAACTTCATAAGCCCTTCATAATTCCCAAATGTTTATCACTGTTTCTTTTTTATCTAATATTAGGCACATCCGGTGTTCAGCAATTACGTGCGGAATGTGCTGTGGTTGGATGTTAAAACTTTGACAATATTGCACATGTTTACAATAGTTTTCTTGTAACAGTTTTGGAGGGAAAGGAATATAGGCTTATAGACTGTAGAGCCCATCTTCATTTGAACAGACAAGCTCAATCAGGGGTTGCATTACGTAACTCTACCAGCGCCCTCTAGCGGCCACTCCTCGAGCAGGTGTCCATGTTTAACAATATTGAGTTGAGTTAGAGGATTACCGTCTGATTGTCAGACTCACGAACAAACCTCGGCGGAAATCAAGCCTTTATCTCTCAGCAATGCAAAATATGTTACATTTGCCAGGATAATATTATAGCGTGTTCTCTACGAGTGTCACTCCATTTTGTTTTTGAATGAACAATAATAGAAAGAGAGTAGGGTAGACACCTTCACCAATGTTCCCTTTGTGTTGGGATCCAAATAAACAGTGTCAAATTCACCGTGACTGTGTACTTACACACGCCTGCGATAACAAAGGTCAAGCCAAGAGAAGACCAATTTTCCGATAACGTGCTCTGACGATGTTCACCAGGTTTTAGATACCCCTGTCATATCCTAAATCTCCTTGGAAATTTAATTTCTCCCCACGAGTCACTGTTTTCCACTAGATAGATCGACTTCACAACATTTTACAAGCACTTGTTTAATGGGTTAATTATTTTACTTTACTCGCAAAAAAATGACAAATGGTTTTCTTGTATAGAGTGTGTCGAGACCAAAAAAAGCAAGGTGTCACCTGGTGAGCCGTCTGCTTCATTAAGTACTCGTGTTGGCCACAAAGCAAAAAACTACTAATGAAACTTTGTCAAAAAATATTCAACATTTAAAATTCCCGATTTCAGAAACCGTTCATTTGACATAGTGTGTTGTGTATGTCGTTTCTCGGATGTCCAAGCAAATCTGTCCAACATGGATACCGACAAATCTTTCCACTAATTTACAGATTTATCGATCAATTAAACCAGGTAAACATTTTTAAATACATTGACTGAAATATGTTCTTTAGTAAAAAAAAATATGCCAATCAAATCACATGATCTACTCGATTTTTTTATTTGAAACTTTCAAACGCCGTTTTGAATATGTTTAATTTGTTTAATTGGCATTTTGAATTTTAAAAAAATTGAATTCTTGTAACAAAAAACTCCTTTAGTAAGTATTCTCAAAGTATTTCCAAATTTTTAGATTTTCATCTGCCTGACATCGGCCGAGCTGCCGCCTAGTCACAGTGTACAGACACCAGGCTAACCGCCCCGTGCTCCCTCCCAGTCACAGTGTTCAGACTCCAGGCTAACCGCCTCGTGCTCCAGCCCAACCACAGTGTACAGACAGGAGACTAACCGTCCCGAGCTCCCGCCTAGTCACAGTGTACAGACACCAGACTAACAGCCCCGTGCTCCCTCCCAGTCACAGTGTACAGACACCAGGCTAACCGTCCCGTGCTCCCACCCAGTCACAGTGTTCAGACACCAGGCTAACCGCCCCGTGCTCCCTCCCAGTCACAGTGTTCAGACACCAGGCTAAC
>JAVFBZ010007802.1:0-12212 GCA_032466195.1 Katharina tunicata
AAATATAATCGGTTACTTCTATTATAATTGCTGTTTTATCAAGTGAAGCAAAAACAGTTGCTGTCTCGCGTTTTTACGTCCGTGGCTGGCGATCACTTTTAGCAATGCCGACAGCAGTTCCCGATCAACTTTGCATTTTTTCGAGCCGTGGCCACGGGGTATGTCTCGCAGTGAGGACTTGTTTTATTATTAATCACCTGAACACCAAACACATTTCACATTCAGAAATCTCAACCTGAACTAAAATTTTGGTTTTCAAAACTATAGAATTTCAAAATTGCTCAGGAACTGCAGTTGTTGAAATATATCCAAAATATCAAAAAAAGGCGATGTAAACATGGTAATTTTTTTTTACATGTTTTAAATGTTACGGGTCGGTCTGTTTACAGCAATTACAGATATCATTTTGAATGACCTAACCCAGGTTTTTTTGTCGAGTCTTTGATTAGTCTAAAACTCCAAATGATGTTTCATGTGACCAGATAGGCCAGAAGTAACTGTTGTTTAGGAAAGCACTTTGGTTGAAAGGAGTAAACCAAACTGCTAGTTAATGAGCAGCAAAATACAGACTGACAAGTGATATATTCAAACCTTAATTTAAGAAACTATTGACAGGTTAATGGATCAAACATCCCAGAATTTTTATTTTTTTTTATTTTTTGGGGGGTTAATGTAATGTAACAGGTACACAAATATATGAATATGGTTTGACCACTTCAATTCAGTGTTACTTACCTGTCCATATTATGTGTTCCGTTGTTAGGTGCTCCATGAAGAGTGCCCACTGAGGACCCTAATAAAGAAAATAAATTAAGCTATGGTGAGCTTCTGTTAACTTAAAGTCAATATTTATTTAACTTTTTAAAATCATGTATTTCATGTGACCTTTAAAGGACACACCACAAAATATTCTAATATAAAGAACAGTTGATGATGTTCCAGACTAGAATAAAACAAGATGATACAAATAATGAAGTTAATAATTTGGCGAGCTGTAAGTCTTACCATATTCTGTCATTCAAAAATAAAGCAACAGGGACATAGGATCAGTGTGCTTGTCCATGTTGTTTTGAGAGGAAATGTTACTCTAAAAAGTTAAAATAATTCATAAAAAAAAATCAAATAAGGACTCAAGAAAATTTTCTAGCTTCCAGCAAGTGTTGCAAAATCTAACCAAAATGTTTTGCTTTGGGACCAGTAGTCGTTACAAATGACATCTGATCATCTTGAACTTAACAGTGTTTAGTATAGCAAATGTGTAAGTGTACATTACAGTCGGATTGAGTCATATGGAGTTTCACTTTCGAAATCGAAAATGAAATCTACATCAGCAGTTCACCTGTTGATCTTCCGACGTTTAGTAACTCTTTCAAGAGCTGGCTTGCATCGGAACTGTTCAGGGACGAAGATTGACTTGGATTTGCGTCCATCCAACCGGTTTCTGCTAAAATAGCTAAAAATTGTTGTGCTTGACAGAATGTAACAGTCTTTTGATCCGTGCCCTATCTCTGAACGGTCAAATTTATCAATACAAATCCCAATAGATCTGTTTCAGGCGGTAAATCTACACCATGCCAGAGTTTTTCTAGATCAAATATGGCGGCCTCCAGTGAAATCGCGTATAAACGTGAAGGCTCACTATTGATATATCCTTGTTATAACGATATTATTTATCTTCGATGATTTGAATAGTATAAGTTTAAATCAATATCTGGATAAAAGACTGAGCAACAAGTGTTAACTGTAAAATATTATTTTTAAGATTTATAGACATGACGGTGACTCCATTTTATTTAACTCGTGTAACATTATCTTTTAAAGTCAAATAAAAACATATTTAGGAATTTAATGTATATCAGTATTTAAACAACCAATATACCTTACTTTTTCGAAAATATTTTTATAAACTATGTTAAATTCATTAAATTTACGTTATCACTTCTACTAACTTGTTAAATATACACATGTGTCTGTGCTGTAGACTAAACAGGAGTGATGCTCTTCTGTGAAAAAGGTAAATTTTCTATGATTGTCAGAAAAATACCGCGTAACTTATTTTCTAACTCAGTTCTTGTCTATCAAATGTAGCCTCTTGCTGCAACATGCATTGTCGTCCGTTTTCAACGAAATCGAAAGTAAGTTGTGCAAAGCACGAAACTTACTATTGATTCAAGGTTATTTCACCTATACGACGACGTGCCAGCCCAATCGGTGAAGGAAAACACCGTAAACGACGCTGGCAACACACAAGACAGGACAAAACAATTACATAACATAAACAAAACAGAATACCACAACAAATCAGCATCCTGTTCCCCTTAGCTCAGAGAGTACCAGGACACATGAGGCTCCCACCCAACCACCCACTGTATACTTTGAAATGACGAAGCTGTTATTCCTTCTGCTTTACTTCCATGATTCAATTTCTTGGTTCATATGTGAATCATATTCAAGAAAATGAATAACCTTACCATGATTATTATTCAGAAGATGGACATATACAATCACAGACAGGTACATCAGTTGCTTTTATTATTTGGCAGCAGAGGATGACCCAATGATAAAGTAGCATATATCCTAAAATAATTAAGCAGTGCATCCAGTCTGATTAAATATCAATCCATAGTTTGCAGATACTATCAACTAAGGACACTACACAGTGAGGTTCAAAAGACCCTGTGGAGTAAGGTATATAATGGGAATGGTCCGGTGGCTGCAAAGATTCTGGATGGTGTTTACTTCAATTTATTGGTTTTAACCTGTCCAATTAAGTGATGTTTCTGTTTAAGATTCTGTTTGGAAAATTGAACTTTCAGAGATATTTTATGTATCAAAAATGCACACCTCGCACATTAGTAACACATTAAAGCTCATTTTATTTGTCAACAAGGGTAGCAAGATTAGGGCCAAATTCGAAAATTTCACGCAATCACATTCACTTGACTTGTTTTGAAATTACTGCCGCATAGTAAGTTTTTCACGCTCAGAGGTTACTTCAAATATAATATTTTTATAAACTACACAAAGAATTGGAGAAAATGCATAATAAGTATCTGATAAGACGGCGAGTCCCAGATTTGTTCTCCGCATCGCCCAGTTCGATGCGGGAATTACAATGTTTTAGCATGGCACAGTTATGTAACTATAACGCAAAATTGTTAAATCACTTGAGTGTAATTGCTGTTGGAAAGATAATATTCCTGCAGTGCTAAGTATGACAGCATGCATGTAATCAGGAAACATACTGCCCTCTGACAGCCAAAGGAGAATGCTAGGCTTGTTTCTTGAGTGATTATAAAAAAGCAGTTCAAATGATTAATTTAGTATGGGTCATGTTTTGTGTGGTCAACAGTCAACTCACTTTCCCTTTCAATGCTTTTTCTTCAGCACAAGCTAAGCACTTTTATTCACCTTAAGATTAATTTGGATGTTTCTGTCTAACTTTGGTTCAGATAATACCTGCATGTAGTAAATGTATAATATGTTTCTATTTACTTATTTGATGATTACCATGCATTGTCTTTAAAATGTTGCAGACTTTTTCAAAAGCTGTGGAGGATGTCAATATCAGCAGTGTTATCTCCCCTTATAAAGGTTTTGAGAACAGTTTCCAGCAGACAAATGTTACACCTTCGTTACCTGTGGATACTAGTCCTGGTAAAAAGTGGTCCAGTTTTTCAGAAGGTTTTAATGATGCTGACTCATGGAAGACAGGTAGTGACAGAAAGTCCAATTCAAGTGTAAGAAATTCAAGGTCGGCAAAAAGGAAGATATCAGAGCTTGCCATTCCAGAAGATGAACAACTCCAGCCAACTGGAAATGAGGACTTGGGTAATTGAAGCCCATTGTTAACTTGTTAAGGTTATAACTTATATTGCATGTACCGTATGATCTATATATGAGGATCCATGAAACACTTTTGTGTCAAACAACTGAAAGGTATAGATTTATTTTGTGCAAAGTAGTGATGGTCTAATTTCATTACCTCTTTTCTGTTCATTTTTCTCTATGTCATTACTGTATGGTGTAGTCAAACTTAACATCTTGTCAAACTGATCATACTGGTGTGGCCCTTTACAGATTTGCATACTCTGGTTTCATGCTGGGTATTTATTTTTCTTTTCTTTTCCCAGATCAACTAAGCACTGAAATCAATTGGCAGTCAAGTAGTGATAGTGAAACAGACACCGTTTGTCCATCTCCAAGGGAAAATACTCTATCGTCTAAAAGGGGGAATAACTCTTTTAAGAAGATCAAAAGTACCAAAACAAGCATCTCCAGTACACTGAAGAGACAGTTTTCTAAAGAATCTGAAAGTGCTAATATCACAGAGTTTGATGGCCATACAATTAATTTGCCCAAGCCAGTATTTACAGATGATGATAAAATTCAGTCAAAGGTTATTATATTCACAGTAGATTTTTTCTATTATAAGACACCCTAATTATCCATTGATTTTATTGTGTCTTATCGACCTTAGGTATATAAGGGAAATTTTCCTGTGGCTGAGGAGTTTGCAGGGTGGTTTTTACCCGGTTTCTTTCCAGTTTTCCACCATACACCTGCAACGCAAAGTCGTCATAGAAGGGAAATACCCCTGAGTACGACATTAAACACCAATCAAATCTTGTATCCTATTACTCATGGCACCAGTGCCTTTCAAAGGCGGTTTCCTTCACTTTTTTGGCTGGCAAATAGTTTATGGAGCAAACAAACTAACTAAACTGGCCTGTGACAACGCAATACCTCAACTGATGGAACTAAACTTAAAACTCGTCCATAGTATATACATAACAAAATGAAGAAAAAATTATGCCATATTACATCAGTAATGTTACTCCGTTAAAAGTCAAACTCATAATTTTAGCTCTATATTTTAAATTATAGATAATTGTGTTAAAATTGTGAATAATACTTTTATCGGAGTAACCGTACTGGTGTACTAGTTTTACTTCTTTTTCAGAGTGACAACAACTGTTAAGTGGAACTCTTTGATTCTTGTGAAAACAAATCTGATTTAATGTTTACATTCATAGTGATGTATTGAGAGTTTGAAAATGGATTATAAAAAATACGCGTCGGTTAATAAGAGGAAAAGAAACGGAAATTCCCAGCTACTGTTATGCATTTTTTGTAAAATAGAAGTGCTCATCTCCTTCAGCTTTTCAAATTAAAGTTTTGATTTTAATTGGTCATGTTTTATATTTATTTTTTCTGTGTGTTTAACTTGATACATAGGGAGATGATGGATCAATTGTCTCATACGAATCTGATGACGAAGAATTCAAAGAAATTAAATCACAGGCAAAAGAATCCGGATCCGAGAGGGCTGAGTTAGAGGTATATAAAATAAAACTTCTCAGGTAATATGAAAGGTCTTGTTTGAGTGGCATTTAGAAGCTGGGTACATTACAAAAACATGACAACTGAGATGGATTTTCAACTTATATATAAATTCCAAACTCATAGAATTTCAACTCTGACATTTAATTATATCATCACAAACTCATAGAATTTTAACTCTGACATTTAATTATATCATCATTAGTCTATTTATTATCTCCCTTCATATTCCTTGATCCTCGTTTCAAATATTGCCACCAAATTTTTAGATAAATGATCTGAAGTTTTCTGATCATTCGAAATTATATTCTGCTGTAATGAACTAGATCATTGTTTCTAGGCAACTGACTTCTTAAGACCAATCCTGACTCACTTTGGTTATCTCCCTTAGCGATTTTTTCTTGGGGTATTTAACCTTGTGTGTATTGACTTGCCATTTTGTCAGCCTTTATCCCCCAAAATTGGGGTAAGAGCCAAATCCCACTGTAACTAGCAGTGTGATTCAGAATTGAACAAATATAAAAATCAATAATCAACTGTACTATTAGCTGCTACATGGAAATGGTCTGTGACACATAACTTATAACCACGCACAACATGAAGCTGGTTTCCTGAAGTCGGAAACCAGGCAGTGACACAGGCAAGATGGCCATTCATTTCATTCAAGGTGAAGTCTTAACCTTAGAGTAGATTCACCTTTAAGTTTAAATTGTAATGAAGAGTCACAAAGTCTTACATCTTTTGATTGATTTGAGAATTAATGATTTCAACAAATCATTTTTCAGGATATTTCTGAACCCTCCTCTTCAACCTCTCCACTCAAACAACAGACTGATGACTCCAACAGAATAAAGGCTGGTGATTGGTTGAAAAGTGTCCAATGGCAAGCTGTTACACCAACCAAGGTTTCTCCTTCAAAAGATCCTGATATAAATTTAGGAGACTCGGCCAAGAAGAAAAGGAAAAAATATGCAAGGTTCGAAATTATTTAATCTGTTTGAATTAAAGTGGAATAGTAAATAAAAAGAAACCTACGGAAAGACAATTTTTTTCCTTATGAGAGATATGTTGATATGAAGTCACCTTGTAATAAGCGGTGCGGGTGGTTGGCGGGAGCTTGCTGTGCTCTGGAGCTCTCTGACCTAAGCGGCAACAGGAAGTCTATTTGTTGTGGTGTCTCGTGTTTAGTCCTCCAAATGTACCATGGTTCTTCTGTTGCCAGGTTCGTTTTAGGGGGTTTCCATCACCCATTGGGCTCGCACGCCGTCATATGACTGAAATAACGATTAGGAACGCCATAAAACCCCAATCAATCACTCAATCAATGTAAGGTTCACAGTCCAGTTACGACAGCAGGCATGTGTTTTACCTGGATGCTATACATGTCAGGTGTCTGATTCTGATTTGCCAGGGAAACAACCACATGGGAAATGGGTATGGTCTTCTCCATGTTTTTAATCGGTCGTATTATGGTATGACCAGCGTCCTCTAATCCGTTTGCAGAGCTGAACTCGAAAATTATAAGGCCTATCTTCATGAAACTTGATGAACATATTCACCATCAACTTTTGCTATTACGGATTCGCCATTTTTTTTTTTTCCTTATTTCTATGGATACAAAGTTGGACTTTGTCATAATCAGAAGTGAATTTTGTTTCCGGAGCATAACTCGAAAACTATAAGGCCTATCTTCATGAAACTTGGTGAACATATTCACCATCAACTGTAGTTGTGCCTTTTGCTATTACGGATTCAGCATTTAAACTGTATACAATATTCATGGATACCATAGTATGATTGGTATCCAAATCGATTTCTCTGTTTTTGCATACTTCCTTAGAAGATGGCATGTTGTGTACAATAGTTTGACATGTCTTTGGTTGGCATATGTTCATTAAGGGTCTATAGCGCATCCCACAATGTTGGGTGTACTAAAACTTTTGTTTTGTTATGTTAGAAACAGTCTGGCAGAGCAGTTGTCTAGGTTACAGAGCCGCGAGAAGTCTGCCATGTCGGTGTGGTATCACAAAACTAGGGAGAATCTACAGTCAGCTCTCACAAAATCTCAAGGTAATGGCACCTTTCAAATAGGCTAGCTTTGAAAAAGTCCGCGATTAAAAGTTTCTATTAAATCAGTGTTTTCACAGCTTAATTTTCACCTTTTAGTGGTGTGTAGTCATGTATCAAGACGTATTTGTTCAGTAACATATAGGTGTATCCTTTGAGATACCGTCTGGTTACCTGCTTGATATTGGTAACCATTGGTAACAGATGAACTGACTTTTCGGTACTTTTCAGTATCTTGGTGGTGAACATTACATATAGAATTTGACCATCCAGCATGTTAACAACTGACACGAGTATGGTTACCACACATTTAACACATTGTTTAAGGTGGTTTCCTTCACCAATTGGGCTGGGCCGCCGTCATATTAGTGAAATAACATTGAGTACAGCGTAAAACCCCAATCAAAGAAACAAACCACATTGTCAGCTGGCTACCATGTAAAGGAAGGAGGCCTTACCATGCCATGCTTGTATAGGACAGCAATATGATAACCAGCTAATCATGACTTTCTCAGTTTTGCAAATCCAGAAGGGAACAAGTTACTGCATGTAGATACAGGACTAGAACACCATATTTGTTTTAAATTTGTACATACTAAGCCGATCTATAAGCCTGCAAAATTTATACATATCAAAAGTATATGCGTAACAAGTTTCAATCTGAAAGCTGTAAAAGGTTTTTAAAGTTTTTTGAGAGCTCTCAAAATGGCCGCCGAGTCACTTGACTTACACTCATAAAAAGTACATCATGTTTTTCCCTTTGACGTTTACTGCCATCCTACACATTTTTAACTTTGAGTCTTAAGTGGTTCTTTAAATATAAAGTAAAAAAGCACTTTCAATAATAATTATAGTAATACTAATGATTTAAAAAGGTGTTTTAGCCATATGGCGCATAACCCCTAAATAGATGAATTTAACTAAAATTGATTTTAGAATGTGTCGTCTGTGTGAATGAATCTGTGTGAGTGGCCTGAGGAAAGAGAAACAACCTGTTGACTGAGCATTTTGTTACGCTCAGTAAAACTATGGAAAAAATCATTGATCAACCCTGTTTAATGTCAAACAGTCATATTGATATTCTTTTGACTTGTTTAGAGGCAATTAGAAGTTGGAGGTCATGAATAAGATAAGACATGTATGGATTACAACTTCTTGTTTATTAGGGTTGTGACCTTCGGTGTAGTTGCTAACACCATAATCAAGCATATGTTTGAAAACGGTGTTAGCAACTAAACCGAAATGTCGCAACCCTAAATAAACAAGAAGTTGTAATCCATACATGTCTTATCTTATTTATAATATTCTTTTGTTGATGTTTCAGAGAGCTCCAAATCTTTAACAGTTAAGGTGACATCATTGGAGACAATATGTTCTCTTCGAGTTGCAACATGTCAGAGCCTTTCCATAGATAATGACTGTGTAACACCAGATACCCCTAAATTCAATGTGATCTTACCCTTTTCCTCAACACTGCTTCCCAAGATATCTGTAGGCCTTATAGTGCAACTCTTACCTCCCTGGTAAGTTGTTTGGCTCAGAGATAGGAAAAACTTTTGCCATTTTATTAAATTGTGTCCACTTTGTCTGAAAGCCTATTTGTATAAAAAAAATTTGGATTTTTTTTTTATGTTTGTAAGATGGTTTTTAAGATGCAAAATATAAAGGGGAATGAATGTTACATGTAGGAACCAGTTATAACTTTAAAATGTTTATGTAATAATACACATACAATGTTTTTAAAGAATTCAAATCGTTGCTATATAGGCCTATAATGGTTAAAAACAAATAGGTTTCTCATAAGTTGTAAAATAAGAATATTTGGGCTTTAATAGATGGTGGTATTTAAACAAACATGGAGTACAATGTGAAAGCTGTTTTGTTATGGTTAATTCTGTTCATTGTTTTGTCGTGTTTTTTTTACAAGGCAGACTCTTTCAGTGCCAGGAATTGGTAAAGAGATCCTGTTATGTTGTTACTATACAGTTGTAAACTGTTTTGCCAACAACCAACGTCCTAATCTACCTGAAGAGAATACTACTAAAACATGTAAAGCCGTGTGGAAATGCCCATGTATTCAAGGTAATTTTTTGTTGTTGTTACTTTTGATGCTTTCAATATTTTTCCATTGATGATGACATGAAGCCTCTTTAAAGATTCATTTGTAAAGTTATTTCTGTGAGATAATGAGAGAGCCAAAAGACTCTTTATAGATACATGTAAAACTGTTAGATCATCGACTACGTGGATTCCACCATTTCTACATTTGTGTTGTGTATCGTTTATTATATTTTGCCCATTTCAAGGTTGCCCAACGGGCTACAAGCTAATTTTCTTCAACTAATATGAAGAAAAACAATGATCGAGATGTTTCTTGGGGCTTGAGGGACATCTGATGGGTTCGTTTGTGTTCTCTGGGCCTGGGGGACGTGTTTGGTTTCTTCATGTTCTCTGGAGTATAATGTGTTACCAACAATAGAGTATTGTTTATTTTTGTTGTTGTAGCTGACTACATTGATCCATTAACATGCCCTGCTCAGAGAATGCCTTGTAACGGAAACATACATGTCATCTCTCAGGTAACCATCTCTTAGTGTGTTCTCTGTCTCTAGTAGTATTAGAACTTGTTTCAGCAGCATTTAGAAAGAAAGCACATAACGAAAACATAACTTTGATGGGTATATTGATAAGTGACATTTTGGCCTGGCTGCTTAGACTTTTTTCAAGCAATCATCTTGCTGATAGCTGATAGTTGCTTTACTGAATAGCAAGTGGTTCGACGAGAGCCTCCTGTGCCCTGGTGCTCTCTGAGCACAATGGCTTCAGTAAACCGATTTGTTGTGGTGCCCTGAGTTTTGTCCTGTAAATGTACTGTGGTGCCTTCTGTGTAGCCAGCCTCATATAAGGTGGTATTTCTTACCCATGGAACTGACTTGCCTTCATGAGGGGAATGACTTTATGTACAGTGTAAAAACCCAGATCAAACAATATCAACTGAATATGCGAAACTGCAAAAGCCCAAATCTCACCTAAAGTTCTTCAAAAAGTCAGACTTTAATCAGATTCTTCGCCTTTTTTTAAATTTTAGGCCACAAATCAACAGGCTGATTGCATATCGAGTCAAGCAGATAGTTCTACCACACTTCACACAGTTTTGGCTTCACAGAGATCAGACTTCGCCTCCTCCATCTTATACAGCATAGAGAAAGTGGGTCACTCTACTTCCCATGGTCTCAGCTTCCAGGCTAAAATACAGAGGGTTTTCTGCCAAAGAAATGATAACTGCACATTTTCAAGGTTACTTTTTAAAACTTGATACAAGGATGATACAAGCATTTTCACATGTGTCAGAGTGCAATCTAAGTTTCTGTTGTACAGAATTATAGACAAGAGACACTGAATGCATGGGGTCGGCCATCTTCGCTAACCAAAGGTTTTATTCGAGCTACTCTTCATTACAACCCTTGGTAGATCAATCGTATAAAAGAAGAGTTTACAGCCGCGCCCTCTGTTGAATAAGGTGATCAAGGTCAAGTTAACTCCCCATGTCCCAATTACTTTCAACCAACCAGATTGCGCTTACAACTTTCATAAAGTCAATTTTGGAATCACCCAAACTACTCGATCAATAAACTCACAGAAAAATTGCGAGATATTCAGTTTTTGAAAGTTGACAGAAAACCAACACAGATCTGTAACGATCCGAAAACATTTACCCTATCGCCTGTTTAAAAAGAACATGACAAGACAGTCCCTGCAACTTTCATTATTGACTCTCGCCCCCTTTTCGACTATAGAGGAGTATTCCCGTAATGTCATATCTTATTGGTGTCTACAAGTTCCGAGGCAGCCAATCAATTGCGTGGCTTTATATTCTGGTTTTAGGCCTTCAATCCGCAAAGGGATGTAATGTAGAGTGTCTCGGAATTAAACTCTTGGCTAGTAAAGATGGGTCTCGGCTAGTAAACATATTCTTGTTTGTCTTAAAGAACATTGTGAAATGAGTTTATTAATGAAATTACATAACCTTTTTAAGCGAATGTTTGGTTTTATTCTTTTCACTTAATAATGAAGAGTGGTTTGTCTAAAAATAGCTAAAAATAAACCGTTTGTTATTGAACTGAACATACACAGACTGGAAAAATGTTAATGATTTATTTGAACACCTTACAATTAACACATCACTTGTGTAATTAATACTGCATAATTATTTTGATTTTTTTGCTGGTTATATTGAAAAAAATGTCAAAAGCCCATTTACATGTATATATCTGTGATTTGTCTCTGAGAATTGATCTAGAAAATGAACTGATTGATTGGCTTTAGGTCGTCGATATCCTGTGCCAGTGTGATTACTCTTTATAAAAATATATATCTGTGATTTCTTTTCTTGAAGATGGAGTATTTTAGTTGAAGATAGCCATGGTGTCTTTGCTCATGTGACTCTACCGGACCATTCAGATCACCTTGACAACTGGAAGGAGGTGTTGCTGGGGGAGGGCCTCTCTGTGAGATTGACAGGTGTCATCCTTCACAACAGAACAAATAGAGACAGGTGACTTGAAGGAGTTTTACTGGGTTTTTGTGGTGGGCGTGTTTCTCTCTCTTTTTTATCCCATCGGCATATTATGCTGTAGGGATTATGTCGTCACGCCGTCCGTCCGTCCGTCCGTCCGTCCGTCTAGAGGACGTGAACAAGATATAAACAATTCGCCTTAACACAGGTTTTTCAAATTTTGGAAACACATTGGTCTTGTACTAAACTACATTCCTATTTAAAATGGGTCCATTCCAATCAAATT
>JAVFBZ010007813.1:0-12210 GCA_032466195.1 Katharina tunicata
AGAAAAATGACAACGGATTTGAAAAGAGGAGCCCTAAATCACCCCAGGTACGTAGTAATATTGGTTCAGGTTGTTTTATTTATCGATTTCTGGAAAGCGTCCGGAAATTTGCCAAAAGCGTCTTTCCTATCTTCCCCTCTTATACATACAGTAGAGGGCTAGTGTAATGAGTTTTCGGCGATTATTCTTTTTCGGCGATTATTCTCTAGATACAAGCGTCTGTGGGTTGACAGAGGACAAGCGTGTATCATTTCCAAATCCACACCCTGCATGGGCTCCCATGGCTGAGTGTGTACCGTATAAATAGCGCAGATCTTCGATTCGAAATCTGTTCATGCCTTTCCGTTTTGTTAAACACCCGTTACTTCTACATTTCTGGGGAATTTCATCTGCTTTATGTGGAGAACTATAGACTCTTCATCCCGTCACAGCTAGATGTCGGCAAAAGCGGTGACATCGTTGACGACAGCTGGCCGGGTCCTGGACATACCTATTCGCCAAGCCGCCCAAAGTGTCATTCGGACCCATGCCCTGGGTATAGTTGCATACTAGTTTCACATAACCTGCAGACCAGAGTGTTTCTTGAAGAATACGGATAAGCGTATATATATGTTCCTGTTTTAAAATTGGCTTAATGGGCCGTCAGTTCTGACATGGACAGTGGCAAAGTTTAGAAGATCATTTCTAGTCATCCCAAAAATCCTTGACGATGGTGCAGGACTATTCTCATTGTGTAACATTTTCTTGTAGAAATAGACAATTAGTTATTACTTTGTAGATGGTAACCTGCTGTTGGCGCCAGAGCGAAGATTGTATCTCGTCATACTGTATACATGTGTACATAGCTGTAAAGTCACCCAAAACCATCTTCCATTTGTACATTTTTCATGTCGGCTACATATGCTGCATCTTGTGGTTAACCTTGAACTACGGTAGAACTCGCCTGAGGCCAGATAGGGCGTCAGATACATAAACTCATGTTCATTTTTGCGCTATTAGAGTCATGATATAAGGTCACTATCATTGATTTTATTGACAAAATTAAAGTAACATACACACTCAAAAGTTCTGAATTTTGCACTTTCACAGAATCATATGAAAAATTGATATTTTTCTCAAGAAGTACAAGTTATAAGCTTTCCAATAATTCTAACATCAAATTTGTAGGTCGAAGGAGAGTTTTTTAACTAAAAAACTAAAAACTGAATTTTCTGTCAGAATTTTTTAATTGGAAATGAGTCTGCTGTCACAGCTCAGACACACTTTGATGTACCGACGTCACTCCTAGTCAACCGTGTTAGCCACACCCCTTTCAAGGTTGAAAATGTTGGCTTGTTACAAACAAGGTCATTCACCGCGGCTGGATCAAAGTCATTCTGAGCAAACTCAGCACACTGTTTATAAAGTTAAATTACGTTGAATTCAAATAACTGCTATATTTTTCCTGGTCCGTACAAGCTTTGTACCCAACGAATAATTTTTATTTTAACGTGACTGTTTTAATTTTTGAACAAACATTAAATCTTGTAAAAATCAAGGCAAACGGAAGTAGTTGAAAAATCGAAATTTTGGGTGCGAATGTGACTTTAAGCTAAACAAATTTCCATCTGAGCATATCTGGGGGTCTCCTGGAACAATCTCTCCCCACGATGAATAGTAAAACGCCTAATAATATAGCACCCAAAGCCACACAAGCTATTTCTTTGAGCTAGTTTGTATTTGCCACGTCTAGAGCCCTGGGAAGAGCACACTGTTTCAGCTTACAGTATCAGTTGCTAATAAAAGGTTAAAATTCAGCTATACACCCGTCCCTAGATACGAATTAATATTGAAGTCAAGAATGGCTTGCAATTGCATTCATCAAGTTTAACCTGAAGTCCATCGTTGCATGTCAATAAACAAAAGTATAAATTTATATAACTGGAAGGAAAATCTTTGTATGTTGAATGATTCTGTTCTCTCAATTGCGCTTTCTTCTATGCTCATACTCGAATTTGAGCAACAACATAAAACTGTCGTTTCGCAAAATGTTGCAACGCTTAATAAATAAAGATTGGAGATCAACAGAGGACATTTTTTGCTGATACCGAGCAGTAAGCGTATTCTGTTCATCTGACATCGCCTGTCATGTTTTCGGTTAGTTTGAATAGGCAACACAATTTATGTTATATGAACATTCGCATTGTTAATTATACACTAAATAGAACATTTGTCGTTTAGTTAATGAATACCATGTACATTTCATCTGTTTAAGGAGAAAATTTTAATTTAAACATGAGACTACGGCACTCAGTAAAACACAGATTTTGTCATCCACAAGATGAAATATACAGTGTACTTACCAAAGGACAGATATCCTCTCCATATAATAGAAAGTATCGACAATAGCAACAGCTGGCCTGCCGCAGAAGGACTTACCTTGCTGTTTATCACGAGATCCCAACTTCCGTTGACCAATGTAATCGCCGCTTTCTCCTGGTTGTTCACGGGACACCACTACCTAATTCCATGTGAAAGATAAGTCAGTAAACATATACACAAACAGATAATCTATACATTTGCAGTGAAAACCAGCGTGACTAAACACCTAATAATCTTAGAGAAAACATCAATCTGCAATGGTTTGTTTTCTTGGTGCTCATTACACACTCAATCATGCTATTCTACTCATCGAACAGTTCTCCGGTCATCGCCAAGCCACTGGCAACGAACAATATAATCAAGGTACAACCGTACAACCTAAAACGTTCCAACGTAAAGGCTGAACTGGGCTGTCATGTACAAGAAGTATACCAGTACGAAGACTATGTTTAATACTAATGGCTTGGCAGTTTTCGTCAGGCTGTGGTTATGATTGAGAAAGCAGAATGACTATTTTAATCACATTACCACTTTTCTTTAAACATAAATCAGTTCTATTTGATGGTAATGTCAACAAGCGTCAAGTGGATGAACAGTTGCTCAATAACAGAGCCAATGTTGGTATCAAGCATCGAAGAATTTGATACTACCAAGATTTCCCGAAAATTAATACAGTTTATTTTATCTAAAGAAAAGAATTTCCCATTTATAAACTTAGTCCTTTTTAGAGGACTTTTGCTACAAAGTGAACAGATATGTTTTAGGGGCCGGGCTACGCAGGGTTAATGATTAGAATCTGTTTAACAGTTAGGTTTGGTGCTAGGGAACATTAGGCCCTTACTCATATAAAGGTATAGTAGGACAACTGAGTCGTATTTCTGTTTACAACACGGTAACAAATATGTCTTTAATTATAAACATATTTTGTCCCCACTTAAAAAAAAACAATTATTAAAATAAAACGCGTTTCTGTCTCAATAAAAACACTTTTTGTGTACTAAACACTTAAGCGCTTTAAAACAAACACTTTATCAACACATTTGGTCATACTCTCACTTTAAGTGTTTAACGTTAGTGTTTTTAAATGAAACACTGCACTGTTTTGAATGAAGCACTATACTAATTTTAATAGCATGCACATGACCCAATTTTATGACATAGGCTATTGGCTAAGTCCAGACATGTTCAAGTTTACTCTAGTTCGAAGTACTGGAAAAAATACTTTTACATGCATGGAAGAATTTTGTTTATTTTTAAACAATATTATAAAAAACGGAATATTAATTACAAAGGCGTTGTCTATACTCCTCCCATCGCCACTTTCCAGACTCACTGAGCTTTCATCAGACGGATGTTTGATCGGTGGCGTCACTGAGGAGCTCTGTGCAACTGTCCTAGAGATGGAACTGGCTTCCCCTGATGGCCCTTTTGGAGTTCTATTCATGGCCTTGAGAAATCTCACGAGATCTGAGAACCCCGCTTTGTTTGTATCACACTCGTACAGTCCATCAGTATGCCAGAACTTGAAGTCAATGACATCACCCAGCTGGTCAAACTTGGTTCTCGTCACACTTTTTTTAGTTGATGGGTCACTTTGCACATGTCGAGGAACATGGTGCAATATTAACAACACCATATTCTTGTGACCTGTTAACAAATATATAATTATCATCATTGTAGCCTTGAATCAGTTTACATCAAATTACATCAGAAGCCTATTAACCCTCATTACACATGTGGCCTATAAGGCATAGAACAATATCAGAGAAATCTCAACTCAATATCTATAAATATCACAGAAAACCCCACAAAAAATAGACTACTTTCTACAGGCCTACAAGTTTGATAATAAATACTCACTTTCTAAAAATACTCAAAAACTTACAATTTCTTCAAACGTGTCATGCTCCCATGAACCGAAGGGAAGTGAATGTCCTCTGACTTAAGCCATTTTGCCCGTTATTTTTTAACAAAGCTGGTTGACTGAGTGGACCAGGTGACACATATAAGATTTAATTGTTTGATGGATTATTAATCCTTAAGCTAACACACATTTACACAAATTTGATTTAATTTTATATTAAATGAAATATAGTTTAATCTTTGCAAATGTTTGCTTGAGGGTTGTTTTGAACAATAGACAACATTTAGAAATATTTAAAACCAAAAATATATTTAAATGCGATTCCATTGTAGACAAAAGCTTATAGTATTATTCCAGGAAAGATTCCTTTACACATTGTTCCAAAATTTGATTTTGTAAGAAGCTATGGATTATTCTCTTGTTGCTCTTTTGGAACAAAATCCATTAACATTTTAACCACGTTTTGTCCTCCAGTGTGTTTATCATATAAGCTTCAAAAGACTCCGATAGTTGCCGAAACTATGAGGCAGCTGTCATCGTCAAATACATACCAAAATAGGCTCGAGATTGACAGCAAATATTTAATTTATAGATTCTATATTTCAAAAGATTATTTCTCGAAAACTATTCATAGTAGAAATGTCCTATTTGTTGAACTACAAAGGGCACACTGTGGGCTAGAAAATGGTGCCTCAGTTTTTCTAAGTTCATTCTAGATTTTACAACATGTGTTCTGAAAGAATTTGTTGTGTTGTTTTATGGCTTCTTATGGTTGCATTGACAAGAAATTATATTGTGATCGTTCTAAGCAAAAATAAAAGAAAATGAAGCAACGTTTTTCAGACCAAGGTGTATTCTAGTAGATAAATTAATTTATTTGGTATTATAGCTGTTGTTTTTCGAGGAATACATCTCGAGAAATACATCGATTTTCCCCTGTCCACTTGCAACCAACTTGTAATAATTTTAGAAATAAATGGTTGGATAGATACTAAACTCGCATATTTTATCCTGGGAATCCAGGCTTTTCAAAAATATATAGATATGTATGGTTCGGATTAATATTAGTCCTGGTAAAGGCTTGAAAAAAACCTATCTCTCTCAAAATCGAGCAAAGGGTCCAGCAAGTCCTTGAAGGGCAAAATGTCGGTTTGATATCTTTTTAACTCCCCACGAAATAGGTATATGTGGATTGGCATCTAGAAAAAAACTCCATGATCGGTAACGACTTTGCATAATCCTGTGTTTTGTTTAACTCGTGTAATGGCATGCAAATCATCCAGAGATTCATCAACATAATCATCTTGTGACTTAGATTGTATGGCCTCAATACATAGAGGAAGTAATCCTTATCAGATATTCTTAAACACGTGCATTGATACGTTGTTCATAGGCGGTTTCCTTCACCGATTGGGCTGGCACACCGTCTTATAAGTGAAATGACCTTGAGTACGGCGTTAAACCCAAATCAAACAAACATTGCTAATTGTTTTTTTTTAACTTATTTATTAATGAATTGTTTAAAAGGAGCAGCTATGTGTGTATTTGTGAATCAATTTAGGGAAAGACTTTTTAGGGATCCGCATTATCAATGCTCAATGTTAAAAATATCTAAAAGTCCAACGAAACAAGTAAATGAAAGAAACCAAATTCTACCTAACCAAATTATCCCAGTTTCAATAGGAATACATTTTGTTCCTGAGTACGAATGGCTCGTGTAAAGCAGTATGTCTTGTACACCTTTAAACCAGTAGTTTCGCAATTCAGTTTCCAGTTAAATGGATAGTGGTGTTTGCTATCTTGATCAAGTTGCCTTTTGTATCTATAGTAGCTAGAGTGGAGTGAACCGTGACCGGATTTACTTAATATTATAATTGTCTGTATTTTAAAATAATATAATTTCATTGGCTATTTCACCATAATAACGGGGTTATATAAACCCTGCCATTCTTGTATTCTTTGTATATGTTTAATCGACAATGGCATAATAAAGCCGAAATATATTATGTATACCAACATGACTAGGTTTCTCTTATTCTGTACTGTATCTCTTCGTTTCAAAACAACTGTGATTTGATCGCGTCATTCGTGAGTATAATATATACCTCTTCCTCCTAACAACTTACATCGGATATTTCTAAAAGTACGATCAATGCTTGCCTCCACTCTGTCAGTAACTGGGCACACGACAATGCTGGCGGCTGATTCAATTATTGGAAGCTCCGTCACTTCTTCTACACTCAACTGATCTGCCTTCACACGGGATTGTAACTTTTGCCAAATCTGCTCCCATATCTTCCTTTCAATCTTTTCCTTAGGTGGCACCTCTATGTAACACTGAACTGTCAACAAAAACTCTGACATTCTCATAACAATTTCGGGGACCGGGGATCGAGCCCCGGTTGAGACAGTAGGCCTACTTCTTCAATATTCAACCCACAAAGCTTCTTAATGCGAACCTTCGTTACTGATATAATGGTAAAGCCGCTTTAGAGACAGAGATTCATTATTAGGAATCAGAGGACAGAACGCACCGCAAATTCATAGAATAAGACACTGCGCCAAATCGGCCCGTTCTCCTTTACTTGTCTATCAATATCCTTTAACTGGTTCAAGGTAAAAAACAAATGGATATAATGTTTATATAAATATTGTAAATACAGTCTTCATTCTTTTATCGTCAACACAAAACCCTATCCTATCACAGACATAACAATCATGGCAAGTATGAAAATTCATCGTTAGAATTTAGAAGACAGAGCCTGGAACAGATACGGACGAAGGACAACAGTCGATGGACAGACATGGTGAATCCAGTCACTCCAATCACCAATACATTTTATCTGGAAAAAAATCAGTACAATCATGAATACAACGTGGGAACAATTATCGTCTTAAACTTAAAGCTGTCCTATAAAGGATGTCAAACTTATGATGTACACGCATAACCATCAGGTGATGAGGCGGCAAAAAAGTCCATGAGATAATGTAAACATTTTGTATCGAGGCCTTTTATGCGTAAAAATTGCACCTAACGACTTGCACCCCTCAATATCCGTTTAGATATTTTCAACAATTTTCCCATAAATCGCACGTATTGCCCCTTTATAACTCTATTATCAAACCAACATTAACCAGAACCATTTCAGTCCCATGAAGTTTTCTGGGATTTAGTGCATTAAAACAGCATGATAGCAGCGTTTTATTCACATTTTTGGGTAACATAAATTCTGACTATAAATAAGACTATGTATTATTTATATGCTGATGAAATTTCATTATTCCCCTGTGAAAGTGATATTTCACTGGAGTTGAATAACACATATTTTTAAGTACATTTCGAAATATTTAGCGTCAACGGACCTCGTTGCTATCAAGACTTTTCAGAAAGATGCACTTCATTTCAGCACTCATCAAAGGGATGACGTCTGTTTGAAAAATATGCAATAATACGGTTTCTATCAACTCCTAATTGTGCAGGTATGACTTTCAAACAAAGTACCTGTCAACCACAGACAGTTAATTCACGGGGCAACGCCTGGGTTCATTATATAGAACTGAACTCTTGGGCAAGGCTTTGGATCATTGGATCCACCCTGACTTCGTAAAAAGGTGGGCTGTCCAAAAACGACAAATAAAACCGCGAACTTAGCGAAATTGCGTAGTCATTATAAGTTACGGTATAGAATACAATGGGTAGTTATATTGAAAGAAAAAGAAAGCTTATAATTAACCCATTCCTATATATATTTTTGTATAAATATATATATATACACACATTTATACAAAAATATATACACTGAGAATGTGATCAACAAGTGACGATTATGGTATAGTTTCTTTTAACCAGTGCACCAGAACCTCACAAGATCTAGTGTAAAGTCAATTACTAATGTAGTCTGACATTTTTAACTCAACGAAAATAACAATATACGTGTCAGACGGTCTCTGTTTTTGTAGCCAAATGCTGTACACTGCGGCGTTATCAAGCCAAAAGCTGGTTAAAATTCCTAAAGTTATTACTGCAACGCTGCTCGAGACATTAAAGAAGTTGGAATCCATAGATTTCTTGTCCTGAATATAGTAATGGCATTCTGAAAGCCCCTCAGAGCAGTTCCCATAAATGTACCAATGCCTTAATAACCATCACAAATTAACGGATAATAGTCTTTCTGAAAGGTCGAAATCGATCTTAAATTGATCGTACATCAATGCATCCACAGCCATATAATGTTGAGTATAGAATCTTACCATTTCCTATGTCTGCTGGTGTCACCGTACGAAAATTCTGCAAATTAAGAGAACATTTTACAAATCAGAAGTATTAAAGATGACGAAAATACTGCATTCGTTTAACCCTGATGATTTAGCTTTTAAATCTTCCTGTTAGTTCATGTTATTGTTGTTGACATAATACTCCTCAGATATTGTTATACTCTAGGCAATTAACACCTAGCTGTTAACTTTTTTAAATTATTTTTTTCATTTGCACAAAACATAGAGAACTGGATTAAAATCAAATATTCCTGATGTGGCATTGAAACAAAATTATTAAACGTACCGGTAAACAATCCCAAAAGTAAAGAAACGGGTTTTTTATGCTGAAACATATATTAAAATTATATATACATGAAGTTTGTTAAGAAAAGCCAGTACAATCTCTTTCAAATAGATACTATTGTTTTAAATGGGAATTAAAAGTCTAGAAAAAGGTTACGCTATAATATAGATATATACTGACTTGTGGAAAATAAATAATTATATTTAGTAGCGCATTAGATATCCTATACAGGACTGGTCTGTTCTTCCAATTTTCGAACTGATTTAATTTCATACAGTTACCATATTTACCCAATTTCGAAAACTTTGAAGATAAACTAATAGAGGTCATATTTGCGCGACAGGTTTATACTTCCGGTTGTCAGAAAACCCGCATTTATCTGAATTCACTGAACATCTCACTGGCACGACCAAATGAAGGAAATCAGCAAAACAGTAGTAAATACACAATAAATAATGATTGAAATACAAAAAATAAAAAAAAGTAATTGGACCATGTGGAGATCGTGGAGATCTTCAGTGGCGTCAGCTAAACGTTTTGGGTGGAGATGTGCCCTGGTGATTTGGGCGATGTGTTCAGAACCTGAGTATATCTATAATATAAGGCGACTTTAATTAGTCGATATCCCTGTGCCAGTGTGATTACTCTTGACAAAATATAATATAAGGTGGCAGGGACAAATTCAATTTTTTTTTAACAAAACCGATTACTTTGTTTTTCATTTTTCTCGACAGTTTGATGTCTCAAACATAATAAAAACGCAAAATGATACATTTTTAACAACATATTTTATTTACTATCCAACACTAGTCTGGGCCCGAATTCATAAAGCTCTCAAAGTTAAGAAAAACTTTCCACATTTCAAACCTTATTTTAATACATAAATACTACTTTCCTTAACATTTTCTGTCGACAACTGCACGATTATAAATGAAACTTTTAAACTGTTATAATTAGATTATTTCACATTTAATTTTTTTCATTTATAAAATAAAAGGTTGAAAATTGGCTAAATATTACTTAACTTTAAGAAATACTTAAGTAGCTTAATGAATTCGGGCCCAGGTGACCGTGGTAAAAAAAAACACTAGCGAGATGATTCACAATTAACAGTGTCTTGTGCAAGAATGGGAAACCGTGCCGCAAACAGGATTTGAGAATAGGATTTGGGTCGCAGCGTAACAAGCAAAAAATGTTACACATAATGCTAACTTACAAAATAAGATATTGTCCAGTGATCATTGATAATTAACCGTAAAACAATATTTTGAACCCACTTGTTATGTATAAGAGCGATTTAGAACATTAATGTGAACTCGAGAATAGTCAAACATGGCGCGGCCTTGCTAATTAATGCCTTATCATACTGAAACAGACGTAGATTCCTTGAGATTTATAAAAATTCAAGTGCTAATGTTTTGACAAGCCATCTTTGTTGTTCCCCTCAAAAGGGTGCTGGAGAGTAAATCATCTACATTTTATAACAAATGTACAGTTACCACGCGCAATTTTTTTTGTTTGATCACGTTCCAAGGGTCAAATTGATGTTAGCACCTATCCATTATTTTTCACGAGCTTGGATATTACCAATCAAATCTGTCCACGAGAGCTCGTGCATTCATACCTTCACTTCTATATCCCAAGTTGCATGACAGACAAAGCAGAACTTCGACTTACTTGATTTTAAAATATCCGGCCATTATAGCGCGTGGCTGCTTTCAGTCTTTATCCTGTAACAGCCAAGAGACAGGTCACGAGATACAACAAATAACTAGATTAGAAGGTAATAAAATGTTGATATATATACATTGAGCAAGAAAATTGTCAGTTTCAAAATGACAAGCTAAAACTTGACCTAATGCTAGGGTTGACAAGTTCTTCATTTACAAATACATGGCAAAAAATAACATTTCAAACGAAAATCTATCAGAAGATATATACCGTAAGTTGTTATATATATATATACCACTGATTTCAATCTTACTCCATCCACCTTCCAAGTTGATCTATTTTCAGTTTGCTTGTATTGTGGTATTCACTGTAATGTCCGTATCTATTTTAGTTTGGGCGTATTGTGGTATTCACTGTTATGTCCGTGTCTTCTTTCAGTTTGTCTGTATTAAGGAATTCACGGTTTTGTCAGTAGGCCTATCTATTTTCAGTTTCTCTGTATCGTGGTATTTACTGTTATGTCCGTATCTATTTTCAGTTTGTCTGTATTGTGGTATTTACTGTTATGTCAGTATCTATTTTCAGTTTGTCTGTATTGTGGTATTCACTGTTAGGTCAGCATCTATTTTTAGTTTGTCTGTATTGTGGTATTCACTATTATGTCCGTATCTATTTTCAGTTTGTCTGTATTGTGGTATTCACTGTTAGGTCAGTATCGATTTTCAGTTTGTCTGTATTGTGGAATTCACTGTTAGGTCAGTATCTATTTTCAGTTTGTCTGTATTGTGGTATTCAATAATAGGTCAGTATCTATTTTCAGTTTATCTGTATAGTGGTATTCACTGTCATGTCAGTATCTATTTTCAGTTTGTCTATATTGTGGTATTCATTGTTATGTCATTATTTACTTTCAGTTTGTCTGTATTCGGTGTATTGTGGTATTCACTGTTATGTCAGTATCTATTTTCAGTTTGCCTGTATCGTGGTATTTACTGTTATGTCCGTATCTATTTTCAGTTTGTCTGTATTGTGATATTCACCGTTATGTCAGTATCTATTTTCCGTTTGTCTGTATTGTGGTATTCCGTGTTAGGTCATTATCTATTTTCAGTTTGTCTGTATTGCGAAATTCACTTTTAGATCAGTATCTATTTTCAGTTCATCTGTAGTGTGGTATTCAATGTTACGTATCTAATTTCATTTTGGCTGTATTGAATTCTTCTGTGTCGAATATTACAGTGGGTTAGGTGACTTCGACCGACTGTCACGTCAGTGGATCGACGCCCTTAAGTATCCAGCAATTTTTCCAATGGGCACATTTCCAATCTTTTCAGATTTAGTGATGGTATATGCTTACTAGGAGATGTAGTAACTATTGTTAACAGGATATATGTCTACTAGTAGATGTAGTTTTAGTAACTTTGATACCAACAGGCCAAAGCCCACTCACAGATTCGATAACATACATATATAGAGTGAAGACAGGAAATAATTAATACAACAAATATATCTGTTGAAAGAAAATAAACAGTTGGGGTTCATTTATAAATACATTAAGAAATAGTTTAGAGTTTCATAGACAAAATGTAGTGACCATTGTTAACAGGTATATGTCTACTTCCAAAATGAAGTACGTCCACAGATCAATTTAGCATAAAATAAAATAAAAGTAACCGCGAATATTGAAGTCATATTAGATATTTCTATATTTCGGTCTATCTATGTAGCCATCGTCAGGAATATACCAGAATAT
>JAVFBZ010007835.1:0-12209 GCA_032466195.1 Katharina tunicata
TCCTTCCTAGTATGTCTTAGTTTAGTATAAGATAGGAAATCTTCAGCAAACATTCAATAAACTAAATGAATCACTTTCTGAAGGCTATTCGTCCTATGATTGGTCGTTGACATCTGGTTGGTCATCAAATGTACTGCGCACATCATCTAGGATGTGTTGTCGAATGTTCCAAAGACACAGAATCCCATAAACTCTTCTCTTTGTTTATATTCTCTTGAGAATCCAAACAAACAAGCTGTGCCCTTCATTTGTATGTTCCTAAGTTGATCTGTTTGAAAATGGTTACATCCAACTGTCGTTTTACAAGTGGTAGACATCAGCTTCCGGGTACTTAGTGGTCTACTTGGAAATTAAGATGCTGGAAATTTCAGATAGTTGTGTTATCGTTGGAAAGCAGCAAGCAATAAAATGTTAAGACGCGGTGATGAAAGTAGTTTTTTAATTAAACTCAAGACAACTGATGTAACTTGTGTTCCTTTGTGAAATGTTTCCTCGAACTTTAACATAAAGTATGCCAGATACGTACATGTAAGCTTGCATCTGTCAGCCACGTGTTTATTTTCCCTCCTAGTATGTCTTAGTTTAGTATAACATAGGACATCTTTAGCAAACATTCAATACACTAAATGAAGCATTTATGTTGACTAATCTTGAAATTTGACTGAACCGAATGACACAAAAACAAAAACACCCTGGGTTTAAGTGCCTTAAAATTGCTGGATTAAAATATTAAGCTTAGTAAGAAAATATAATCTGATTTCTTTGTATATTTTTGTCAGGAGTAATCACACTGGTACAGGGATGTCGACTATTAAAGTCGATAAAATCGTATATTAGTGTGGATTGAGATAATTAAGCTATAAAATATTGTTTCTATAAAACAAGATTTTGGAACTAGACAATGCAAGTTATAGATGTTAAACACAATATCATACGTTCATATTGGTCCTCTTCATGGACAGTAATGTTTGTTGCGAGCCGCCAGTCAGTCTCCGTAAGCGCTAAAGGTTATTCTTCCTTAGATTGCTCGTTGACGTCTTTACCATAATCCCTCGGAGGTAATCGAATGTACTCCGCACATCATCTCGGACGTGAGGCGATTATCGCCATTTTGGCCGGATCTTTTTCACAGCCTCTCTGTTAAACATCCTATTTAGACAGATTCCAGAATTTCCGTATGTTTTACATTTAGAATACAAAGTACACATAAACTTAAATTTGTGCATCTAAAGCCATTTGAACGATTACCCTATGATTATGTATTTATTGTGCATACGGCGGTAAATAGGCTTCCAGCGAACAAAATGTAAATTGTTTAGACATATTCATACACTTATCACGACCGAGCATTGATGACAGCAAAATAAAGAGAAATCAGTCGAGGTTTGACCGATTGGTAACGTAATCAACTGATTGGACCACCACCCTATCCGAGATTTCGCTTTTAATAAACATTACAAAAATTATCTAGTGCACTTGATTTTAATGTATAGACAATAATACGAATCACATTTAAACAATTTATAAACCACTGTAAATAAAATAAGACAAATGCATTGGTATAGAGCCATAGAACTACAACGTTGGGGTTGCTTTATATATTGTATTTACCTTTTCTTTAGCTAACTTAGCTAACAAATTAATTTCACTCAAATCGATAATGTATTTTAATTCAGGTAAAAGTGAGATACACCCTTCTTTGATACCCGGTATAAATGCAAAATAAAATGCCCTGTCATCTTCCTTTTAACAAGCTAAATCTCTTTCACTGGCGCTAGTCACATTATTCGACGAAAAGCCTATGGGATTTTACGCTGTGATGTTGAAGACTTGCGTTGGCTTAAAGATGCCTGAAATCGTCAAAATATACCGACTTGTTTTAAAAGCACTTCAGTAAATATCTCACAAGTTCGAACAATGGAGTTCTGATTTTTCTCTACATTTCTACATTTGTTTTCGTTTTGTTTTTCCTTCTCCATTATTAAAAAGATTGGTCCAAAATATCGAAGCGGTTCTGGGCTCAATGACATCCATTTTAACTCCGAAGAGGAATGTATTAAACACCTAAGACGCAAGCTAATTGCAGACAAGTAATTAGCTGCATAGACTTTAAGCGCTACCTTGATAATGCAGAGACAGGAAAACCTACAATTTTATTGACTTTTACGAGGCACTGAAAAAGCTCCAAAAGTTATTTATGTGAGGCCGCCATGCAAGTAAATGGAGATCATATGAATTTTCTCGCTACAATTATGATAATGCAGAAAGCAGGCGCCATTTTCAAACAAATCATCTGTCGATACTAGACAACAACAAAAAGGCCGTTAAATCGATATCTCAGATTACAAAATTCATTGCATATTCATATTGCATAAGACATGTTGTGTGCACACCAAAGGTGAGGTAAGGTGCACAAAATGTTATATTTATTCTACACAGTGAGACCAGAATCCTGTCCACCAGGCGTTTACGGTCTAAATATGCCCTAGTGGACCCGCTCGTTCTATTAAACAGGCCTCTGATGTTTATCTAAACGCGCCTAGCTAACAAGTTATCTAAATAAATCCCACATTGTGAACATTTTGGTCTTGGGAAAGTATGCATCTTTTTTAAGATATACAGAATAGAGCTCGTGTCGATGTATCAGTTCATGTTCTGTCAGGTTGAACTAATTAAGTGGCGGATTAATTCACTGTGAACAGTTTAGAAGAGTTTAATATTTAAGAAAAAAGGCTACCTCGTTAAAGCAATTATCATGAGAACTACTTGCCAGATGATTGTTCGTTAACGTCTGTACTGTATATAATCATCTGATTTGAACATTCAAACCGAAGGTATCGGGAGAAATGTCGCAGATCTAAATATTTAATTTAAAACAAAATGTTATGCAATAAAGCACAATACTGAGGCATATACATACATGCCAACAGCTGTTAATCCAACGATAATTCACAGTACGGAATTCAGCCGATGCACGAAGCAGGCCCCGTAAGGGAAATCAAGACTCAATAAATAATGGCAAGGGCAGCATCTGTTCAACACATCCCAACAAGTTAGATGACATGTCGGACTATATCATAATGAGAATTGGTACGCAGGTCAGCCTGAAACTCCTATAGCTAATACGATATGTAATTTTCACTGTTCTTCGAAACATCGTCAAACTTTCGCGAACAATAAACTCAACTGGACGAAAGACTACTTAGGAGGACGTGTAGACCACCACCAACCATAGTGCAACGATAGTGACAAAATTAATTGGCGAACTAAAAAAATCCAGCTCTGTTCAGTTCACACTTTGGATGCCCGTGTAACCGCGGCTATAGCGCAGCGATAGTGACAAAAGTTAAACCCTTTTAAATGTCTTTTCTTTTAGATGCAATACTTGCTCCGTCATGACCTGAGCTGAATGTTTCAAAAAACAATATATGGAAATGATATTTGATGGAATTTTATTTCAGCCATATTTCACATGAAAGTGGTATTTAAACTTGGCCCCGGGGTTTGTCCACAATCATTAATACACACATGGAAATACTGGCTGCATAATCATTTGAATTAGTTCTGCGCTCGTTGTGTCTTTGAATTTTCTACGAGACAGTAAAAGGAAAGCATCTGGAACTGCTCTGTGTTATCGTAATCAAAGGAATGGAAATTTACGCGAATTCAGAGAACACTGATGCCCAATATCTGACACAGAAAAGTATCCAATAGTTATGTATCATGTGAGCATATATATTTGTGTGGGCATATATAGATGGGTATAAACAGGGTTAAATATGTTATTAACATTTACTTCGTGCTACACTGGTAGTTCGGCGAATCAACCTTAATATTTCAATAATGCAAATATTTATACTATTCATTTCAATATATCTTTCATTTCTCATCCGGACTGAGGTCAATGAAACATACCTAACAGCCCACTTCAGTCCGTGTAATATTGACGTCATTTGTCAACATGCTGTTTGGAAAAGAAAAGCAGCAAAATTAAGGGGGTGTTCCACGACAAACTGGTCAATGCAAATCTTGAAATTCGATCACTTTACGCCACCGCTTTATGGGACAATATAAACCTTAGGATTATTTCATTAAAACATGTCGCTGTTCTCATCCATGGACGTTCGCAGTTATAAAAGGTATCGTGATACGATCCCACAGTGGGCTACGGGCTAATGTCCTACATTTCAAAGAAATCACTTCAAACAGATCAGACCTAATACAATAGTCCGCAAATGGCATCAATAACAGAATCTATTTTTATTGTCTGTCTTTTCTGTTTCATTTCATTTTGTTACCCACTAGAGCTACACTTATAATGTTTCTGTACAGAAATGTATAACATGGACGTGATTAACCACTTTGAACGTTTTTATTGTTGTAAAGCTGATTTGTTTTAAAATTGTTACATTTAACTGACGTTTTACAAGTGGTATACGTCAGCTGTTTGGTACTCCGTGGCCTCCTGGGAAATTCAGGACCCGGGAATTTCATGAAGATGTGTAAGCTTTGGAGAGCAGCAAGATATACGAACTTAAAACTAAACTGCATTTTTAAACGAATTAAATTCGCTTTGTAGTGAACTTGAAACTATAAATGTGCATATGTATCAAAACATATTTTCTCGAACTTTAAAGAAGAAACCGTTGTTGATCACTGTGCCATATTGTCTGCCAGTGCCGCCATTAGTCGATACCGGCAAGTTGTTCCACTATCCGAACAGCTGTTTACCAGTCTTCTTAAAAATTCTAACTCTGCACACGGTTCCCTGTCTTAGTTTAACAGCCTTTTATTTAATTTTTAATGAACATCGGGTAAATAGGCCTACTTCAGATATCAGTTCTTATTTAGATTCGTGAACGAGTAAAACTTACGAATTGGTGATAAGTGTTTACCAGTCAAAGAACGCCGGAAACGATGACATTTAATTGCAATATTTGCCATCGGTGTCATTGTTGTCAAAAACCCGTGTTAGTAATAGTTGTAGGGCGTGTGCTTTTAGGTTTTCGGCAAATATCGATTAGAACTGTCATAAAATTTGCCCGTTTTATAAAAAATATATACTGGTTTCTTTATATTTTAGTGTGGAGAGAACTAACTTAGCTATAAGATATGGATAATAAATATCTGGCATAAACAAGATCTGATCGCTTCTTTAAAGACATGCTAAATCTATTTTGACAGTTATCGACTGGTAAGACGTTATACCGCCGGCACATTAGCCCAGTTTGTCGACAGTAATATTCATAGAAAGCGACCAGTCAGTCTCCATAGCCACAATTATCTTGAGAGCTACTTGCCAGATGATTGGTCATTGAAGCCTGTACGATAATAAACTGAATTGAACCTTCAAACCTACAGTAATTCTCTTGTAAATAAACGGTATATATAACAATCAAGTGTTCGTTAAATAATATGCAGAGAATTATTTGTAGTTCATTGCAACTATACAGTAACGGTTGTAAGCAAAATCAAACAAATACACTTATGTAACGTTGTTGAACTTATGCTGAATGTGTAAGTATTTTGAAGTAGGGCTTTATGTATTTTGAAGTATTTTCTGAACGATGAAGTTTATCGAATGCATAACAGCGGTGCTGTTGTGTGTAATTTGATGGATTTATTTCCATACAATGTTTTCACATTTTCTTTAGCGTTGATTAATGAATATATTTTGGGTCAATAAAATATGGTATTTTAGTGAGATAATTCAGGAGACAAAGACATATTTACATACTAACCAGGCATGTAAAATATAATTTTTCGAATATTTCCTTTTTCGCATCAAACTCTAAAACTGTTTCACATCATTAAATTTAAACAGAAAATGGAATTTGTTTGTAATGAATTTGTCAGTTCAGGGTGGCCTAAAGCACCATATTTAAACTTGCAAAGAGATATTGACTTGTCTCATCAGAAAGGGGATAGTAAATATGTGGTTATAACAATTAAGTTCTGCCTTGTCTATAATTAGGTTGATGTTCCATGTGGATTATTGAATTGACAGGTTCAAAATATCGCAACAGTTCTGGCCATGTGGGCATCCCTTTTATCTGAGGAATGTTTTGAACAGTCTGGGTGTACTTATTCCAGAAAATATCCCTCTTTCATACAAAACAAGATGAGTTATCAAGAACAACGTTTTAAGTTGCAACTTCTGTCTTGGAAAGTAGGCAGTTACAATTTGGGAGAATATAGCTTGTATGATGTGCTAACTCGAGTTGTGTCAGATTGCACCCTTATCAATCGATCTCGAAGAGCGAGACTGGTAAGCAGTCGAGTCAGAGACACCTAGTCGTCTCAACGACACGGCAATCGACCTGTAGTTATCATCTATTAACATATATTTTCAATATTTCTTAATATTGTGAACTAAACGTTTCAAACATATAAAAGGGCATGGTTTTCTACATATTTTACTAAATAGACGGAAATTCTGACCACGTATTAACATGACGTAGTTCTGCGCTCCCTTCACCTTTAGATTATGTTTCACGATACAGTCGAAGGGAACACGCTGTAACCGAACTGGGATATTGTAAACAATACAACGAAAATAAACGCTGACGCGAAAAAAAAAACATTCAAACGGTATACGATGAGCAGGGTTATTGGCGTTAATATCGTCCTTTTCCAATGCTTTGTCAACGGTTAGGACGGTGATTCAACCTTCAAATTAAATTACAATTTTAAGAGACTAAACTTTTTCTCAAACATATAAATATGTAGTTTGTTCTACGTCGTATTTGTCAAACGAAGAAAAAAAATAGCGACTATCCCAAGTAGGCCAAAAACAATATAGGTGTGTTCCATGACAAACTGGTTGTTTGTGCAAATAGTGAAAGTAAATCACTTGAGGCTAACACTTTCTGGACAAAAAACAAAGAAGCATAAAGACCAAAAGGACTGGTTCATAATTACTTGTTGCTTTTTTCATTCTAGGACTTTACAACATCCAAATACAATACTACCGTGCGCCAAGGGCTATATTTCTCATCACAGAAAATCACTTCAAACAGACCAGACCTCTTGCAATTCTCAAGAACAAGATTTCCTGTTGTTGTTGTTTTTGTGTGGGTTTTTTTTTTCACAAAACCATATCATGTTGTTTTTTGGGCGATTAAGGCTACGCTACATGCAAAACATTTTCCCTACAGAAATCTGTAACACAGATGTGATTTGCTTCGACAGATCGGTTCTTGGTAATAACTGATAAATCTCGCTGGGATTTGAATGCTGATAGGATTGATGAACCAGCATAGTTTTACACAGTGTGGACACCACCACTAAAGGGGGAGATAACAAGAGGCTTATTTTAAACATATGGAAAAGGATACTGTTCACATTCGACACAGTGATGTCGTACCTTTTCACTCTATACTCAAGGAGATTTCTGGTCATTAATAGTTTCTCGTTTAACCTCTACAGAATGCACCTGCATGTTGCATAACCAGCTGTCTCTTAATATCTTCTATGAGAGAGTCTGTTGAATAAAAACTTATACTACGACTTGGAAAAACAAACAAGTAATACAATTACTGTTATGTTTCCTAGATTTGAGTCCTATTATATGTTATTTCAGATTCATGACGGCTTATCTGTCCAACAGTTGGTGGCACCTATACACCTATAGTGCCTATTCATTCAGTGATTCTAAACACATTACAGGATCAACAACAAATATCAGAGCCTGGCCAGAAAACAACTGATACAATTCTTAACAACAAACCAGCAACATACATACACACAGTGCTTTGGAATGTAGGCAATCCTTTATTTACAATATTAAAGACATGTATTTTGAATAATTAGGTACTGTAACTCTGAACGTTTGTTGTTAATTGACATGTTTCCCGAATGGAGAGCCAAACTTGAAACAAGCTTATCTCTCCTTATATCAAAGTATTAACATGATTGATGGGATGGTGTCCAGCTAAGTGATAACAAATGAGTCCCAAGAAGTTTAATTTTTTAGACAATCCAGCCAGATCAATCATCTAACTCTTACAAAATGTTGATGAGTTAAAATTAAATTTGGTATTAAAATTATTACGACAGGTTAAATTAGAAAATAATAAGAAAAAAATAGCTGTTGCTGTTCGTTCAGTTGTAACGTTGGGATAGCCATAATCAGGTCTACAACACTAAATACTGATTACAATGTGATGCAGTTTACTATTTTAATTACGTTTGCCTTCACAGCTTCAACCATAGTAAACGAGGGACGTTTACGTACCATGGCATTTGTAAAATGTGATGTTTTCTTTCATTTTGCGGACCGCAAGCATGTGGTTAGTGTCGGATATGTTATAGTTCATGTTATCACCGGCCTGCGAAGTCCTTACAGGAAACTATAACAATTCCGCAATGTCACTTTTATCAGTGTGTTCGAAAGTAGGACCAGTCGACAAACAAACAGTTTAGACACTAATACAACTTTATTGGTGTCTGAAAGACCCGTTATCCAGGTGTAATCCGTGTTGATTAATTGGACCATTTACTGTTAGTGGTTCGCCTACAATGAATCAGCCGACTGGACGTTCCCTGTGGACGTTAAGTTAATTAGACGAACACACATGTAGACAGTAAGATACTCTTAGGTCACAGATATGTCAGGATCAATATAATGGCATTTTTTCGGTGTAAACTCTTTGTTCTGATATGTACTGACAATACTATTGGGCAGTATACAAGAAAACCAGTTGATGGGATGGTGTCCTTAAGCTCAGAGTACAGTGGGTGACAGCTAGCTCACCCAGCATTCCAGAGTAAACTTGGAATATTTATCTTTATTTATGATGCTAAACAAAAATAATTTGGCTTTCGTATAAAAATTAACCACTGAAAGATAAAATGATACAAGCCATATTTTGTTCATCAGGAGTGTATGACACATGAACATAACTAATACTGCAGACTGAACACACATTTTATTGCCATAGACATGTTTCCAGGATAACATTCGGTTTACTTATACACTTCTAACCTGTTCAATAATAGGAGAAACGTTTGCCAGCCCTGACAATTCTAACTATTTCAGTTGCCCTTTCAGAGTAACAAAAATCTTGCATAATGTTATTTTCAGGTTCATTGTGTTTTCTCGGGTCTTTTTTGCAGTGAACCAATAGTCTTTTCAAGCATTTTTATGTAAGACAATCAGATTTAGGGGAATCTTTACACAAATGTTTTGTTATTTAAAAAAAAATGTTTCTCATCACTCAATATCATGCTTTACGAAGGGTAATACATTTATAACACATGTACCACATAGAAATATCAAAATGAACTCAACATAAGGAACGGATTTTCTTTCACAATAGAAATGCAACTGATGGTCGCAGTGAGATAATTGTAATTTAGCCGATTACGGCCATAATCTATTAATATTTAAAACTGAGTAAACGTCTAGAAAATGCAAAACATTGGTTCATATTATGATGCTTGTTAATTGTGTTCAAATACATTATTATTATCACAAAATAAAATAAAATTAAAATGAAATAAAATGTTACTTGTCTAAAATACAGGTTTGTGAAATACAAGACCGCATTTACAAATATATAATAATCAATAAACGTTCTAACAGTTATTATTCACAAATGTTGTTTCTGTGGATGTTCGAACTGAACGTTCTAAGAGCTGTGGTAATGCAGGCCTCAGCGTTGTACTAATAAGCTTTAACAATACAACATGGCTTAATTGCTCTCCCGCGACAGGGGATTTTTAACACTGTCGTACAATTTAAACTACTTCGGTACCTCGTTCTTTCTGGCGACTTTGTGATGCAATGTCGAATATCATAGGGTAATTGTGGGTTATCCAAAAGAAGCATGTGTGATACGATGAATGTCAGTCGAGTCTGTTAAATTTTCGAAAGTAGTCAAGTAATCCTTAAAATTCAACATATGGGAGTTATTTTGATGGTATCACCAGGCTCCAGTTTCTCTGTATAACCGATGCCCACTTAACCTGTCTCTACGATTAATGTCTAACCGAAACCAATTGATAAATGTTTTATTGCCAAATATTAGGATGTTTTCATCACGCAGCATTTTTGATGGAATATGCTTTTTCTCATATCTTCTGTGGATACACAGTTTAATCATCAAGATGTTTATATCCTTTTTGGAACCTGATTTTAAACTGAGAGAGGTGGTTTAAATTTCTTAAGTATTCTCTTATCAATCTTAACTGTCTCCCAGGCCAATCCCGTTAGTGGACAGGTGGACACTTATGTTCTATACGGTCTATATTTGCATACATTTAACGAATTCATGTGAAATACTGATGAACCATCGGAAACCCACAGATTTATAAATCCATCCATAGCAATTGAATAATAAGTACTGTCGTAATATTGAACGGGTGGTTAGACGAATGCCTCATATGCCCTTGTGCTCTCTTGAACTCGTTTCGTTGTGATGTTGTCAAGACTTCTTATGGGTGAAATAATCTTAAGTTCGACCTAAACCCCAATTACCAAACTCAAAATATCGATAGTGACAGAGTTTGTTCCAGGATACGTATAGGTGGCTTCTAGTAACATGGAATAGATATCAACAACGCTATACAATTGTGACCCTTG
This sequence comes from Katharina tunicata, assembly GCA_032466195.1. NCBI lineage: Eukaryota > Metazoa > Mollusca > Polyplacophora > Chitonida > Mopaliidae > Katharina > Katharina tunicata. The sequence goes on from JAVFBZ010007835.1 coordinate 10,586, forward strand.
GCCTTTCCAAAATATGTATGGTTATAATATGACGTAAAAGATATGGAACCAGATTTGATGCAATCTTTTTTCTGGACAATCGCTACATGAACGAACAGTATCTTGTGTATCATAATTGCAATCAGGGTATCAAACCAAGTTGTGTAGACAGGTAAAATTAAAATTTAAGCATTTAACGTGACATAACCATATACATCGTACTTATAGGAAATTATTTTTGGTCACCCAAACATTGAGCAACCATAGACAATGAGTTGAGGGAAGGGCCACATTGATGAAAATGTTGAACTAGTATACATTATTCATCGTCTAATAATTCACGCCTAAAAGATGACAAAAGAGAGACGAAAACACATGCTTAAAATATAAATGGATATTTTTTTTTTTTCTATTTGAGCAAAATATCCAGTTTGCGGTAATGTGTATTATGTTTATTTAAATCACGTTAACGTCAGCTTTTTATATTTTCATATCATCAAAACTATTTTATTTAACCTCAACTTGGGTGCATTTCTTCTTTACCCCTCTCCACTATGGGGAAAGGCAAAGTGTAAAACCCACTAGAAAATATTTGAATGATTTTACACATTGATGAACCACTAAATGGTATCCTGTATGACGTTGAGTTCTTTTCATTTTTGTAAGTAGAGCTATACGATTGTCATTTACCTTTACTACTAAATATGTTTAAATGATTTTAAATTTTGAAATTAATTTTAAACAGATGTTTGCCTTGACAAAGAACAATTTCTAATTACATCTTACTGCCATTAATCATGCTACATTATTTAAATTAAAATACAGATTTACTTGACATTTGGGTTTCATTTTCAATTAAATTAGTTCAACTATATTTTATCTAAACTCGGCTAAGATATTTTATTCCACAAAAAACATTAACTACGTCATATTTCATTTTTATACTTTACTTTTCCTCGCAATGGTGATAAGAAAGAAGACATAAATTCAGCTTTAAGTGGCATAAAATGGAGTTTAATGATATTACAATATATATTTTAAAAACTAGCTGATAATAACGCAATTGAAAATAGCGACGCTGTTCGTCGCCCTATTAACTGGTGTTCTAAGTCCTTCACAACGAGGCTGATACCTTGAGAAAACCCTTTGATCTTATTATGACAATTAGCGGCGTCTATCAAGTTATTCAACCATCATGGTAGACAATTTCTTGCACAGAAGGATTCAAAGCACGCAACCTGACAAGCTAAATAACTACAATTATGTTGACAGATACTCGTTTTATTATTGATTCCTTTGCAAAGGTTCGATATGGGTATTTAAGCACTCCCCATATTAAACATACCATTATTTACTAGATTAACAGAAATCGATCTGACCAAACGACACGAATGTTAAGGATCTCAAGTGGTTAATGTGTCATTGTATAAGTTAATGTAACCTGACTTTATCATCTATGACTAAAATTGGAAAATTCAATTTAGGTCTAATAGACGACCGTATTTCGGTCGAAATCCTTTTATTGGCCTTACGTTAAATCGTTAAATGACGGATAAAAGTACGACAGGCGAAAAACATAAGCTTGTTGTGCAATGGCATCTGTTTCCGTGAACACGTGTTTTTTTAAAGAATGCTGATGTAAAGT
>JAVFBZ010007846.1:0-11260 GCA_032466195.1 Katharina tunicata
GGATAGTGGTCAAATACGCAGCCACTCAATCTTCTATTGCAGAAGGCTTTGTGTTCTAGGCGGCCTGGTTAAGGATAATGGTCAAATACTCAGCCACTTAATCTTCTATTGCAGAAGGCTTTGTGTTCTAGGTGGCCCGGTTAAGGATAGTGGTCAAATACTGTCATTGTTCACTTTCTTAAAGAACCAAAAAATATTTCACGTTTTTATGTGGTTTTGTTTATAGAGTATATGACAATGCGCAGGCTAACGCCATTATGCAGAAAGCCATCACAGTGTTGTCAATTTGGGACTCTCTGAGCTCCTCTCGACAGAGGGCCTTCATCCAGACATGTAGAGAAGCGATCATTGACGAGTATGATGACGACATTACTATTAGCGGAGATGAAGATCTAAAAAAAGTCACATTCAAAATTAAGGTCAGTGTTATAATATGTTTTTTTACTTAAATAGTAGACGGTCCTGTTGTGTCTTGTGTTTACCAGTGTCTTGAAGGGTGGTTCCCTTCAGCCATTGGGCAGGCACATCCAATATAAGTGAAATAACCTTAAGTACGTCATGAAACCCCAATCAAACAAACAAGCTAACTTAAATTGTTGTCATAAAGTTCAGATAAGGTTTAGGCTACCTAAACAATATGATTTGTCCGGTCAATACTTCTTCTTTAAACTCTTCTATTACTTCTAATGTAAATCACCTAATTAAGACTGTATAGGTGTCTACAAACTACTAAGAAAAGTTGGTAAGACAACCCAATTCATTAAGTAATTGATAATTATTTAACGCGTGGTTATATGTTCAGGTAGATTCAGGAAATTTTGGACCAGCATGATGTTTATTCAGAAAGGGGAGTTATTCGTGATATCAAATGATTGCTTATTTGTGTGTAAATGAACCACTTCTGTAAGGTCATAATAGAATTAAGGGATTTGTGATAACAAAATATCATAACCAAAAGTGTTATTCAATGGCAGTGAAATATCACTTTTACCAGTGAACAAAATCATGATATTCACCCCTCTGTGGACCTTAGATATATAAGGGAAGTCTTCCCGGTTTTGCACCATACACCGACAACGCAAATTATTAAGATTAGCAAGTCGTCATATAGGTGGAATACTCTTGAGTACTACGTTAAACACCAATCGAAGAAAACAAACCTGATATTCACCTACGTTTAAATTTAAATTATAAACAAGTTGGATGCCTGAATTTTGCAATGGTCTACAAATTTTTAACCCTTAATATTGTTACTTTTGTGTTAAAGGATCACTTAGAGCAGCTAGAGGAGAAATGGGATAAATACAGAATAAACCGAGAAGTTAATGAGGAGAAGCCGGGTTCCGGAGTGCTGCAGGAGGATTCAGGGAGCTCAGTGAAAAATCAGATTAATGGCCTGCGAGTCGGACTGAATCATCTTCAGATCTCACAGGAAAATCTCACTCAGAAGTTTGAAGAAGAGATGAATGTCATTAAATCATTACTGATACAGATTACACAGCAGCCTGGAGGCGGCAACGTACCCTCAGGTGTGTACAGTACCAGAAATCTATGAGCTACCCTAGTTTGTTTAAAGTCTTCTGGCAGTACATGTGCTATTATCATGCCTTTAGCTACGCTGGCGAGTCTTTTTTTAGGATTGCGTTTGTCTTGTTTGTTTGTTTGATTGGTTTTTAACGTCGTACTCAAGAGTATTACACCTATATGGAACTTTGCAATGCCGGTGTATGGTGGAAAACCGGAAAGAAACCTCGTAAATGATTGTGATTGTGTCAACCATGAACAATTTGCTTGGGGTGACTTCTTCTAAAACACTGCTCCAATTCAACCAGAGGTGACCATGTAGAAAATGTCTTGACATAATTTTGTTTCGTTTAACATCATGGCCACTCGGCAGATTAGTTTGTATGGCATCTTTCAGAGACATATAAGCTGACATGGCATACAAAATTAAGGCTATGGATAACAAAAGAAGAGATAAAGAAGTTGTTATCCATAAAGCCTTTATTTTGTATAGCTTGTATGGGTATAAAGTAATGAAAGTGGAAACTGAACATCTTCTTGGCAGAAGTTGTTCTCTATATTTCAAATTGATTGTACAGAAATGTGATGAATTTCCTTGGCTTCTAATATGACCATGTATGGGAACATGAGTAACTACTGGTTGTATTTAAAAAGAGATTTTACTCCTGAAGTCTAACAAATTCGTTGTGATTGTTGTGATTTGAGTGAGCAACACAGGGGCACTTGTCAATGAAGGTATTAGTCAATGCACTTGACGGTTTTGGTCTATTTCTAGTAATATCAATTTACACCCAGTCAATTATAATTTAGGATAAATTTTACCTTAGTTAAACACAAGACATACATGTTATATGGTAGTACTAATCCTTATATGGATACTTTGATTTTGTTCCCCAGTTCCTCCTTCAGTTGAGTTTACTGCCAGCCAGCCAGTCAGGTCTATGACAGGCCCCATGACAGGCCCCATGGGAGACAGGGCAGTCTTACCTCTCATCCAGTCTGTTCATTCAAGTGGGTAAGAATGGCTACATTATTTATCCCCATTTGTATAAAACAGTCCATTGATTCACTTCGGTGACGGACCTTGTATGTAATGACTAGGCATTTTGAATATACATGTAGCTGTGAACGTCATAGCGAGACTCCTGACACTTGACCTGATTAATCAACCTACATGTATAAGAAATTTAAACTAAATCATGTGACTCGATTCTCTTGTTGCATTGTTATGCATGTCGACCTAATGTTATATGTATGCTAAATAGTTCTATTTTATTTCTTTATTTTCTGTACTGTTACCTGCTCTATATGTCGATTGTTATTGGCACGGAATGCACTTGATGTCCTATAGGATCCGTTTATCTACATGCGATATAAGTGTTTTCCCGCAGCGGTAAATGTACCGCTAATGGGCTAAAATAATGCCTGTTATTACACTAAAGCCAATAATCACAGGGGACGGAAGATACTGGAGATAGTAGGCGATGTTTAACAAGAATGTAGTTATCCCGTCTGAAAATGATGGTTTATTAAATCTTTATGTAATCAAAATAAGATAAGATATTCTGGATGTACATTATATGCAATGTTTGTGTTATGTTTTTAATTCAAAGACGTGTAAATAAACATTTAAGATAAACACCTTTTATCATTTTAAAAGGTGGAAGGTTCATTCCAAGTTAGAAGCTTATCAGTGAATTTGGGTTAAAGTCATCGTCTTTAATACGCTTCTGTTTGATCACCGTGTAAAACAGTAAAACAGGCGGTTATATTGTTTCCCAGAATTTGGTGGAATCCAATACCATCCATCATTTATGTGAGACCTTACACAAACTTGCTAAATGTTGCTGTTCTATGATAAGACTCTTTGGATAATGGTTTGATGTTTGTTTGTTTGATTGGTGTTTAACGTCTTACTCTATTTCACCTATATGACGACCTACTTATCTTAATAATTTGCGTGTCGGTGTATGGTGGAAAACCGGGAAGTAACCTCGTTAAAACCACCCCGCGAACTCCATTATATACCTTAGGTCCACAGGGGGGAGCAAACCTACATGTATTCCGGGTACAGTGAAGGGGGTTCCGTAGTCCAACACTCAACCATGGAGCCATGGCGCGGCCCCCGATAATGGTTTGAAATAGTTTATCTATTTGGGGTAAAATTCATTCTTATGATTTCTCCTCTTCTAAATACAAGCACATGAGATATTGAGGATTTATGGCAGTGTTTTTCTTCCAGTGATGCCCCAGTGAGGTTACGACGTAAAGAAAAGAAGAAGAAATCCAAGTCACAGCCTGACGACCTGAGTCAAACATTCGTCAGTCAACAGCTGCAGGAGTCTCAAGGTAAATAGGAGTTAAATCTGTGGTAGACATTAGGCATGGTTACATGGGCAAAAATTGATTCTGATCCGGATCAGATTTATGTTTGCATTTACACGGCAGAAAAGGGTGGAATAAAGCTGATCCGGATCAGAATAGTCCGCCTTTTTTGGACCCACCAAATTTGATGGGTAAAAAATATTCCACATGAGTTAAGTTCACCTACAGGTGGCGTTCTTGGAAAGCCGTGTTGTTTTCTTTGAATGCCGTGACGTTTTCCTTAATGTTGCAATTCCCTCAAGCCAACTGGCAGTGTGCCAATATTATCGCGATGCTTGTTGGCAGGGCTGTCAAAAGTGCTTTGTAACCGAAAACTGCCATTAACTGGTAAACTAAAAAAGGCAAGCTCTGATGCGGATCAGAGCCGGCTCAGTTTAGTTCATTCTTAATGCCCATGTAACTGAGGAAAGTTAAGAGGAAGAGGAATGTACATGTCATTGGCTTTATCGCTGTTCCCCCATTCACACTATTCAGGGACGGTTAAACAAAAGCAAACATATTCATTCAGTGACCTGCTAATTACTTTTTTTTGAGAGACTCGGAGAATCACACTGGCAGACTTGAGGTTAAGTAAAATGTTTAAGGATGTATTTACTTGAACAAAACAACTTTTCTTTAAATTCGCTAGCTCCATATCAATAATATTTCAGACTTGACACTTTGGGAAAATATAGCTTTTAGGTCCTTGCTCACATTTAAAAACTAGAACTATTTTGACTTTTGTTTACTTCACTCTCTTTCTTGTTCAAGTTAATAAATCTAAGATTAAATTATTATCAGTGTGATATCAAATTTTAACAAGGTAAATTATAACATCCGATTTATCATTGCAGTTTGCCATGTAACATTATATTTGAAAGCATTTACCTATATGAAAAACAAAAACAATAAATCTTGTCAACCGGACTATATTATAAGCAACAATCTGAACGACATTCACCTATATATTTACAACAGTTATCCAGCCTATGAGGGGCCCCCTTCAAGATCCCATACCCACAGTGGAGGTAACAGCAATAAGTCCCCGGCCTGGAATATCATCATCTCCCCCTCACCAGAGACTTTCAATATCATCTACTCCACCACTGCAGAGAAGAGTTCTGCCCACAGATTCAGATTTTACAGTAAGTTAATCAGTCTATAACATTCCTTTATTGTTGTTGTTGTTTTTAATTTTTATTGTATTGTCCCAGGCATTAGTTTAAGTAACAATCATTATTACCCATCAACCGTATTCCTGAATTTTCGGTTGGTCTATTTGCCGGGGTTAAACATATTTCACAAGCTGCATGGGAGTTGAACTATCTCATGGGTGATAAAGAATATATATATATATATTTTAAAAAACGCATTGCCACCTCCGTTTCTATTTTTGTTTTCTAATTATAACAAAACTGACAGCTAAAATCAACTTTGTGTTGTCACATACATAGTAGAAAACTTATTTACTTCACAATTGCTTTATTTAAATTGAATAGCTTGTCAAACACTTCATTTTTGGCAGCCTGTTTTGTTCAACCTCCTGAACTGTTTTGACGTAAATTAAATGTGACACTATTTCCAAAGCAGTGACAGTAGCTTGGGAAGTAAACCTGATAAAACAAAACTAACTTCAACATGAGACAGATTTTTTACTAGTTTAAAGTAAATATAATCACAAACAGTGTGGCTTGAAGGATTATACATTCGTAATTGGCCTTTTTGCAGGGTTTATGAACTTTTATGACTATCATGAACATCATAAAGCTTGTGAACTGCCCTGTCCAGAGTCTGAGGGTGTACGATCTTCGAGTCAGTTAAAGTCTTTACACCCTCTGTCAAGTAGCATTAAACAAATCTGTTGTAATATTGAAAAACATCAAAATAATTATATGTACATGTAATACATGTATAGTCAGAGAATCGATCTTGAGATATTTTGTTTAAAAGAAATGCAGTACAGCCCTTTGTAAGCAGAAGTGCTTACTTAGACTTAGCTGTCAAACAGCAATTTTACACCTATCAATCGTGGGTAATTGGAGCTTCAAGTGCCCTGGTTCTCTCCAAGCTAAGGGGGATCAGGATGCTGATTTGTTGAAGTGTCATGTTAATAAATGACCTGTGCTGTTCTGTGGCAGTGTTGTTTCCTTTACCAATTGGGTTGTAAAAAAACTTGAATATGGTGTAAAATCCAATCAAATAAATCCCCTCCCAGTCACAATTCACTCCGATGGTCAGCCTATCATATTCATATCAAGCAGAGAAGAGCAAACTTGTCATTATAAAGGTTCCCTTTGGTTTAAACAATATTTGATTTCCCTAACAGAGGAAAGTGGATTGGCGAACAGACTGGGCCTATGTAAACGCTGCTCCATACAACACAGAATAAATTCATAGCGGAATAAAAGTTGTTATTATAGTATCTTAGTACAACCATATACAGGATAATTTTGGCACATCTTGTACATTCAATTGTATAGTAATTATAGCACTACAGATTATTGTTCATATATGTTAGATATACAATTTTCCAAAATATGGGCTTTGTTGCAATAAACATTCAATTTAACACCAAATAATGTATTTTATTCTATAATTAAATGAAAAAAAAGAACAATTTCATTAAGAAATTTCAAACATTTAGGTATTTAAGATCCATTATATATATATGCATATATGAATCAGATTACTCTGTTGCATACTGTTTAATTGTACATGTAATTATACCTATGTAACTAAATACATGATTCGCAGGAATCTATTGTGAATAAACCCACGAACAGACGTGTCTGTCAGCAAAACCTTTTTGAATTTTGGATGAACTCATAGAGTGTAGTAAAAATTAAAGAATTCTCTATGCTCAATTGTGAGTTGCCAAAAAGAATTGTTTGAATATCATATTTTCTTAGGTTAAAGACTCCATGTCTAGGATGACTAAATTGAGGGCACTGCAATATAAAGTGTTCCGGATCTTTAATTTGGTAGCCACATTTACAAGACGCCTTATCAGATAGGTGTCGACTGTACATATGGAATTGTAACGTACTGCAGCCGTTTCTTAGCTGGGCGTGTATAACTTGGACGTTACGATTCCCAATATAATAATAGGACGGAACATTTGGGTCGTTTTTTGCCAGTGACTGATAAAAGGTGGACAGTGAATCAGAATTGCAAATTTTTTTTATCTAGTTTGTTCCACAATTCAATAGTTGATGGAATAAAAGAATTCTGATATAGACAAGATCAGCATTGTGGAATGACAAAATTGTTGCCATTTCTCAGACTATAAGAGGCAGATTGGTGAACCTTTTGGGGGTAACAATGCCTGCAGATAAGATGGAGATAGGCCATTCATTATTTTGTAAAGCAATGCTTATTTGTGTCTTTGCCTGCGCACAAATCCTGTTTCTCTGTTCCTTTGGTTGTGTCCTGTGAGCTTTTGTGTTTGTAATAATTGTCAGACATAGTTTTGTAATTGACACATTTTGTTCTTTCCTGTATATATATGTAATATTTTTTAAATAATATTTAAATGAAAACAGTAATTAAAGAAAAGATATATATATCTCAAATTACTTTTGTTGTTGAAAGTGTTGATGCCTGTATTGAATTGATCTAATTTTGATTGTTTACAGGAAGATGTAACACCACTGGATCACACTTCTGAGTGCTAGAAATAATAAATCCATTACAACCCCCAGGTGGCGTTACACACGTATTTAAGATGTATATTTATATTTAAAACTTTTCTTGACCATATTTTTATGTGAGATGAATTTTGTGAAAAAATTCCTTGCTCAAGTGCCTTTAATACTATCTAAGTACAACTATTTGTGATCTGCCAAAGATAGTTCAAGTACAAATTTATGTCTTGGGCAAGTGATATTTGTACATACCTGGAGATGTTAAATCATTTCATGCTCTTATTGCAAGCACAGGTAGGTGGGCTCACGTTTATATTTTAACTGTGTCATAATGGTGATGAGATTCCATTTCACATCAAGCTCGTCTATCTTTCATATATACATGTATGTATTAGTTGTGATTTCTAGTGGTTTTAATTTATTTTAATTTTGAGTGAACTGTGATATATTTACCAAAAGTAATTTTATCAACATGAATTAATGCCTAGCAAAATGATTTTCATTGCCCCCCTCCCTTTTCAACTTCCCTGTTATATTCACCTCATTGTTAATTCTATCATTATTGCTTTAGTGTGTTGAAATGATTCCTGCCATCTACTTGACTTTAATGTCATGAGATAATATGACCAATGTTGCACTATTTGTTAGATATTCTAGATGTGGACACTTACAAGCCATTCCTTTTTTGTATAAACATTTACTTATGAGTTAACATAGTTTACAGCAATTGTCAAACGTACAATACAATCTGGTATTATGAGTAGTGATGTCTTTCAAGTTGACTTTTATTTAAAATATTTATTTTGTATCAATAAAATCCTTGAGATCTGTGTAAAAATACATTGCGTTGAAAATTTAGATTCAGAGGGTAAATGTATACATGTATATCATAGAATGGGTACAATCTGGATACTACATGTATTTTGATAAGATATTAGGTTTTAGCACCTCAATTTCACATACGATTTTAAGGGTACTGTATTCCCTAGGTCTCTTATTGACATATTTAGGGTCATATATTTAATATCAGTATACAATTTTGTTGAGTTAGAGTATAGGAACAACTTTTACATTTATATACAAGTATAATAACTTATACAATTTTGTGATACCATTTATTGCCATATATATTGTTAGAAGTATAGAGAACTATTGTCTCTTTGTTTGTACATATATTTACATTTATATAAAATATCTTTTCAGTTATAATATATGATTTATACCTTAATCCTCAACAAATTCCACCATAAGGCCACAAGTTTTAAGTAATTTATTGAATTTATCAATGTGATATTTGGAACTGAAACTTATATTTTCCAGTACTTTCAAGTCTGAACTTCACAATGATTTTTAGATTGTGTTTTTCTTCGCTCTTTATAGCCTTTGTGTAACATATAGTTTGTTAAGTGGTATAGCCTATGGGTCGTATTTGTTTTAGGGTAATGTATACATGTAGTTCATGTTTATTTTTTTATACTGTTAAATGTTGTATTTTTCTAACTTAGACTTATTTTATCCATATTGTTGATATACCATGTACCCGAGCACAAGTCAAATTACAATACTATAACTTAATATAATTAAAACAGACCATTCCATTCAGCAAGACACTTTACTGCCAAATAAATAAACATGATCATCTTACACAAGAAAGGGCAAAACCAGCCATTTTCAATCGCATTTATTATTGTGAAAGTGTATTGGTAAAGACATTAGAATGTATCACATTTGGAAATGAGAATACAAAGCCGTGGATTATTTAATTTATAAGTGACGTTTCTTAAAGCTAAGGCAGATCTGTGTCGTTGCCTGTTCCAGCATGGATGTGCAGATTGATGTTCTCAGCTCCAAATGAGACACAATTTTATGTCGTGCAAAACATGTTAAGAATAATAAGTTGCTGTTGAAAATTGCTGTTCTCGTCCTTTAATTTTAACAGCCATAACTGTTTAACACTTGACAAAGTGTCTAAATTCCACTAGAGATGCCAAAGAGACTATTGGATGAGAGCCTCCTGTGTCCTGGTGCTCTCTGAGAGAAGGTGCATCAGTAAACTGATTTGTAGTGGTGTCCTGTAAATGTATTTTGTCTTGCCAGTATCATGAAGGATGGTTTTCTGCACCCATAGGGCTGTTACGTGTCATATAAGTGAAATAACTTCAAGTACTGCATAATACCCCAATCAAACCAAAGTGAACAAAACATCAATGTCTAGGGTTACCTATTTAAAGAATCATAGCTTCACCAACAGTTGATACAACAGTAAGTTGTAAGAAATGTTTTTTTTTTTTATTTGTGTTATGTATTTTAAACAAATCTTGTATGTACATGTTTATTGTGATAAAATGACTGATATTTTTTTAATGTGAAGCCTTAAGAAACAAACTAAATCTTTGTTAATTGTTGGATTTCAGTGATATAAAATTATGATTGAAATGAAAACCTTGACTTTCCTTTTTTCATATGCATGCTCATGCTCATTTCTCTGTAATTTGCCAGTTCGAAACACTCAGTTATCTAGCTCCAAGTAGGTAAGTCTTATTTAAAACTACCAAAGGCAGACATTGATTGCACTGGAAGCCATTTTTAACATGTAAACTATTTTTTTTATTTGAGAAGGTTTGAAAGCAATGGCCACAAGGTAAGTACATCTGACTAATTATTTGAAGATCTAAATCCGAGCAGTTTACAAATCTTGAGCATCTTTATTAAGCTGTTTCCTACATTTGTTATTATTCCAATTGACAAGTATCTGGTGGGTGTAGCACAGAAAACACATCATTGTTGGGTGATTATATGTAGTGGGAGTCAGACCAAAACATTGTGTTTTTAGTCATACTAATTGGCCTGTCTTTCATATGATGACCCTGTTGTTGTAATCAATCATAAAAATTTGCACTTTTCACATCATACTTACTGAAATTGAAGTTTTAATCAATATTTTGGAGTAGGTAAAGTGTCAAATCATCAGAGTTATGTACATATGATTAAAAATACATTAATCACAATTACCTGTCTAGGTTATTTCAGTCAACAGAAGTGGTATTTAGAAGAAGAAAAATCTCATAAGAACCTTAAATTATTTTCCACAATTTATTATACAAAAGAGATCTAATCCAGTTCATAAAATGTAAAAGCAAGGAAAGTTATTTTTATCCTGAATAATGCACCAATAAAAGTTTGTAAAGTTGTAGCTGTTGGGATTCACTTCGGGTTATTTCACTCATATTACTGTCCGTTGAAGCACAGAATGATTCATTTGATATTGAGTGATTTCCTCAAAGTTTGATCCACAGCCACATGTAAGATAATAACACAAACTCTGAGTGTCTCTTTCTTGTTCAAGTCTTCAATTTCACATTTATCCTTTTGAAAATAAAGTATTGTTTCTCAATGATGATTAATTGATTGAATGGTGTTAACATCCTGTAGTGTATTGAATGGTGTTATAACATCCTGTGGTGTATTGACTGAATAGTGTTATAACATCCTGTGGTGTATTGAATGGTGTTATAACATCCTGAGGTGTATTGAATGGTGTTATAACATCCTGTGGTGTATTGAATGGTGTTATAACATCATGTGGTGTATTGAATGGTGCTATAACATCATGTGGTGTATTGAATGGTGTTATAACATCCTGTGGTGTATTGAATGGTGTTAGAACATCCTGTGGTGTATTGAATGGTGTTATAACATCCTGTGGTGTATTGAACGGTGTTATAACA
>JAVFBZ010007857.1:0-12209 GCA_032466195.1 Katharina tunicata
CCTGTTTTGTTAATGTTATGTAAATGTTTTGTCCTGTCTTGCATGTTGCCAGCGTCGTTTACGGTGGTTTCCTTCACTGCTTAAGCTGGCATATAAGTGAATAACCTTGAGTGCGGCGTTAAACCCCAACCATACAATTGAGTCCTCCTGCCGACTTAAGGTATAGGAGAAAAAAATTCCAGTCGGTTTCGCAGATGGCGGTGTGATTTATATACGTGATTTCTTCTCGATTTTCCACCATACACCAGCCACTAAAAGTCGTCTTTTAAGTGAAATACCTTTGAGAACGACGTCAAATGAGTGAAATAACCTGAAATATGCAGGCGTTAAATCCAAATGAAATCAACACCCTCATTACTAATTTTAAATGGCTTAAAAATTTGCTATTTTTTTTTCTTTTGAGTAATCTCCGTCATATTTCGTATTAGAAAATGTCTGCAAGTTTTATTTCATTTTAAAAATGTCTGCAAATTTATTTCGTTATATGTAGAATTTTCTTTTTCATTTTTTTTAATTGTTTTCTAATTTATTTCGTTTTTGTAAATGTCTGCACTCTGTAAAATAATTGAGCTTTAAGTTAAGCTTTTCGATTTTACTTTAATAAATGGCCGAACTCTGGGCAATAAATGAACTATTCTGTTTTAATATGGATCAGTTAAAGCGCATGCGTCTTTTCAGTTATTTGCAACTTGTGTTTAATTTTGTGCAGTGAGCTATGGCTGAACGTGTTGTCATTATGCTTGTTGGGAATGAGCTCCAGTCTGGCTATTATACCTTCATTTGATGTCTTTCTAGATTTCGCAGAGTAAGTTAATCATATCTCCAGTAACACACCTGTATCATACCCATATATGCTTGGTCGCTCGCCTTCTGCGCTGTATGTTTTCAAGCATAGTCATACTTTCTGGGCCTCTGGCTAAGGGCAGTATGTTTCCAGATTATATTTACGCTGTCATACTTAGCACTGGAGGAACATTATCTTCCCAATAACATAACTACACATTTTGTGGTTGTGTTAAGAGTCGCTGTCTACTGTTGGAATACAGCGCCGTCATATAAGTGAAATACCCTTGAGCACGGCGTTAAAGACCAATCAATCATTCTTTCTGTACTCAGCACTGGAGGTACATTAATTTTGCAACAGAGCAAAACACTTCAAATCTTATGGTTGTTTTATTATGTGGACATTTACTTAGTATACACACACTGTCGCCACAAGGGAAGTTTACCGGTGGCTGCGGAGAACGCGGGGTGTTTTTTTACGAGGTTTCTTCCCGGTTTTCCACCATACACCGGCAACGCAAATTATTAAGATAAATAAGTCGCCATGTAGGTGAAATACTCTTGAGTACGACGTTAAACACCAATCAAACATACACTGTCGCCATAAAAGTGAAATACACATGCCTCGGCCTTAAACAGTTGGTAGAGCGTTGTACTGCCGCGTACACTTCACTGTACCGTACCTGGAATAGGTTCGAATCCCCTTGTCGCCTTTAGGTATATAAGAAAAGCCTTTTGTGTCTGCGGAGATCACAGGGCCGTTTCTTCCCGGTTAAACACTAATCAAATAAACACTTTTAAATTAGTATGTAAATATCACCCTCGGGGTAATTTGTGTTGAAAATAGATGTAAGTGCTCTAGATTAATTGCCGGTAGGCCTGCTTCAGTTGCTTAAGATACAGAGGTGCATATGTGTGAAGACCCTCACAAAATACTTATTCTGTGGCCCAAATCATCGTGTTCTTTTGTTTTGTTTATTTTCGTTATCAGAACCGCTGGTTTCCAAGACAACGCCAATACATATGGCATCGTGGCAGGTCTTTGGAGTTCAGCGTATGCTCTTGGGTAAGTTTTTTAGCTTTATTAAATATAAATGTTTTGGACGGACATCAAACCTACAAATACACCCAAAAATACAAAATTATAATCAGTAGTTTGCGGAATACCTTTGACGAATATAACTGAAATCCATTTCAAATCGTTAATCACAACGAAAACATCACTGCAGCATAAATTATAATCATTCTATTATTAATGGAAAAAGAACAATAAAGGGAAGCACAAATTATGTTGTGGTTCAGTTCAACATGATTATTTATTTTTGTTTAAATGTAGAAAAAGAAAAGTGTGCTTGCCTCCACCGGGATTCGAACTCGGGTCCCTGGCTAGCAGGGCCAGCGCTCTAACCGACTGAGCTCTTGTCTTTTAACAAATTGTAATCCTTATTTTCGTAATCATATTTCAGGAGAAATAAGGATTATATTTCTTTATAACAATTGGCTCTTGGCTAAGGTATCTTTGAGTCGGCTCAGTTGAGTACAAAATAACTGCTAGAGCAGATTCTAGGCAATCTGTGTTGCTGTCTGTTTACGTCATTACTCGGGGACTCTGAGGACTCCTGTCATTTAAAATTATGCCCACTTACAATAAGTAGTTTGGGACATTTCTTGGTGATAGGCCTGTCGCATAAAATTACCATTCAAATTTACAGAGAAAGTTAACGTTATCTTAATATTACCTTGCTTTGTCCGTTCGCGAACACAGCCAAAAGCAGACGTATTACATTTAGAAACGTCCCTTGAGGGATGAAAAAGCTTCTAATTAACATCTTATTAACAGTAGCATCTGAAGAAGTAAATTGTATATTTACGAAAGCTTATGCTGAAATAAACCAGTTAATCCCAAAAAGTACTACCATCTTCCTGTTTCATTTTATTAATCAATAGGTAATTATTAGATAAACCAACAGGTTTAACGACTAAAAATATGTCACGTCACTGAAAACGGCATTTTCAAGATTTCCGTGTGTTTTATTCAAACTTTTAAGCCAAAAGTTTAAGCCAGCCGGGTACTAGCAGTATGTATAACTTGGAGAATATTCATCCCGGCATTGAAGGGGCAATGCTGAACAGAGAATAACAACAGATTATAACACTTCAGATCTATGTGCTAGTCTGCAAAGGTGCGTTTGTGTTATCCGTGCATATCTCCTTATTTGGAAAATAATCTATGCAGATACGGAAAATCGTCCGGAAATAGCCGAATCTGTCCGGCCAGATGTTATAATGGAAAGCACATGTTGTCAAATGCTTACCCCAACCCTTTTCCCGAACACCTAACCCTAAGTCCTTTTTACAGATTGAGTTCTTTTTAACTTTGAAAAATTTCAGTAGTTGTAAAATCTATAAACAAGTCATTAAATCACCGACAAAACTACAGGAGTTGTCGTTCGTTGCACTGTAAGAAAACCATTCCATTGGTTGCCCAACCTCATCTCGTAATTTTTCCAAATAAGGAGATATGCACAGATAACACAACAATCATATGCTAGTGTGGCTGATTACTGTTGTGCAGTGGAGGTGGTTGGCGGGATCCCTCTATGTCCTTATGCTATTTAGAAGCCAATTCGCTATGGCTTCCTGTTTAACGTCCTGTATCTGTCCTATATCACTCGGAAGTCCTCTGATGTACTGAGTGGACATGATCTCGGGGGGATACGATCATTGTTATTTTGTCCGGAACTATTCGGTAAAACTGCCAATGTAGACAGATTCCACAGATTTCATTTGTTTAAAATTCAAAACATTGTCCATCTAAAGCCGTATGAAATTCGCTCGATTACCCTATGTTTGCTTGTGTTTATTGTCCATACGGCGGTAAATAGACTTCCGGTGTACAAAATGAAAGATTTGCACGCGTATTCATTCACCTATCACGGCCGAGCTTAGTGATGAGGCTTTGTCGATGGGTCCTGTATTGTATGCTTTTGGCCAGTGCATGGTGTCGAGGGTAGTTCCTTCACCCATTTAACTCCGTCATATGATTGGATAACTTTAAGAACGACGTAAAACCCTAATCAAACAAATATACAAAGGTTATTGAAGTACACCACAACCATATATGTCAAATACCCTTGAACAGGACGTGAAACACCAGACAAACAGGCATACAAACCAAAGACAATATTTCTCAGATAATTGTGCTCTCTCTTTTCCAGTGATTTTATTGGTCCATCTATTGGCGGGGTTTTGCTCACGAGCGTTGGGTTTCAGATGTGCATGACCTACACAGCTGTTGCATGTGCCGTTGTGGTAAGCCTAACAGAAACGTTACTTTATGATATGTAATGGAAGCTTTTCGGTGGCTGCTTAGATCGCTGGTTGGTTTTTACGAGGGTTCCTTCCGGTTTTCCACCATACACCGGCAATGTCGTCTTATTAAGTGTGGTAAATACTCACACTCACTTGGTTTTACAAATTTTTCCTCCACCTAAGTATGATATAACGATCGAACGAACACAATTTTTTTATTTTTTTTTTAATTGTAAGCATTTATTACGAAAATCGGCTTTAAAATATAAGTTTTTATCCCATAGGTTGTATTGCTTGTAATCATGGAGGTATGTGAACGCTGTCAGAAGGGTTCACGAACGCGTCGCAAAGATGTCCGAAGTGGGTCACTGGAGATCGCTAAAGACGAGGAACGTAAATCTTTACTACACCAGGCCGTAGACTGCTACGCCACTAACCCCTATTTGAGGATTAATTCTGACTTGCCCTGGACGGATTATAGCTCCGAAAGGATGTACACGTGACCTTAGATAGTGAAAAAAGCCTTTTCTTGAAATACTGCATTTCGTTCAAACGGCAGTTCTTGAACAAAGAAAGCATCCTTTAAGAAAGCTGCATCACTTTTAAAAAGGCATTTTTAAGAAAAATATTTTTAAGAAAAATATTTTTAAGAAAAAAACGATCTTTGTTTGAAAACGGCCTTTAAAAGGCCGATTGTTCTTTAGAAATCTACCTTTTTTTAAATATAATTCGTCTACAAAAATATTTAAAAAAACAAACAAAAAAACGTTCCTTGTAGAAGTTAGATAGTGGCTACACGGTCGTTAGTAAAATCTCTAGCAGTGGTTAAATGTACGGCCCATTCTAATAGTTTCTAAATTTGGCTCTGCTAACCGCGATGGCCACCAGAGGGAGCTATTTCAGGCTATATCTGACCCCCTCGGAAGCTATCAAATGTACTGCGCACATCATCTCGGACGTGCCAATGCAGACAGATTCCACAGTTTTCTTTTGTTTTACATTCAGAGCATAATTTACTCCTAAATTAAATATTGTGCATCTAAAGCCATATGAAATTCGCTCGAGTATCCTTTAATTTCATACGTGTTCATTGTCCATACGGCTGTAAATAGTCCATCGGCGAACAAAATGTACCATTTTGATACATATTCATACACTTATCACGACCGAGCTAAGTTATGACAGCGAAATAACGAGAAATCACGCGAGGTTTTGCTGATTGATATCTGACCAGTCTGTAGCGTCTACAATGTTAGGCCTACTCTGCCGCTGATGGAAGCTCCCTTTGCAGGGTTTGTTCGATTCCACAAAAACTTGACTTGGTTTACTAAGGCTAACTCGTTCTTTTGATTCAATTAAGTTAGCCGTCTGCTGGCTCTTGCGCGTTCCATAAAATCTGTTCGCACCGAACTAAGCTTTGCTAATATTGTTACCATGGGTACAGGGCGGTTCATTGGGAAGTCTTCAGGGTGTAGAATCAAGAATTCGCCTATCTTGTTCTGTTATGGCGCTTGTTCCTGACGTTTTCAATAATGCCTTGAAACTGTATTGGAGTCTACACTGAAATGTTTTAACAGTAATAATCCAGACGGTATACAATGATCGATTTACGTCCAGTGACTGTAATTACGTGAAGTGTTATAGGCCTCTAAAACAATACGAACCATTCTCGCTGTGTCACGCATTGGCGTCTGTTTTGCAGAATCTTGCGGGGAACGAGACAGGCTTTTATTCAAAGGCTACAGAGATCGCTGTCAAAATTAGCCATTTGACTTTTGCCCTTAAACATGATTCAATCGTTTTGTTGATGAGAAACGTTGCTCAGATATGTCGCATGCCTCGCCCATGTCCGTAATCATGTTGAATCGAAAGTCACTAAAATTAATTGTCACTATGGGCGTGACATGAATTTATAACGGGTTTTCTGCTGTATAAAGTTTATGGACCCCCCTCCCCAACCTCATTTCATTGTTAGCCAAGATCAACCAATTTTCCGCGCTTAAGCACAAGTTGTGACTTCAGTAAAGTTCTGTGGAATTGTAGAAAAGCTGTACAAACGTTCCTACGTAGTGACTATTGATACATACATCTAATATACAGACCAGTAGTAGATATATGTACCAATAGCCGCTGCGTAGGAACATAAGCTGTATAGCGTTGCCTGATTGTCTGTTCACACCTGGTTTGAAAGAGCTCCCCCTGGCGACCATTGCGGATAAACAAAGTCTGATTTTAACTATATATAAACTGTTATATTTATAAAGAAAATTATGATCCAATGGAAAGTTTCTTGTCATTTTGTACTGAAGTTTTAGTCCATATTGTATTTGAATTATGTATTAACAGTCGATGGCATGCCTATAACTCCCTTTTATAATACCAGTTTCTTTTTTACAAGAATAGCCTACTTGTAAATTGTGAAAAATCTTTAGTGTAATTTGTAAGTCACAACTGTTTTTTTCTGTTTCCACAAATATATTTCCACACAATTTTTTATGGCAATATATTATATTTTCGTGCTGTCCAATGTTTTTACTTTAAATGAAATTGACTTCTGCTATATGAATTTGTATTAATGTATGGGTAATATATGTCACATCATGTACACTCCCATATACTGCCGCGGTATGTTGGGTGGGGTCTTCGTTAACATGGTGTTTCTGAGCTAAGGGGCATCAGGAAGCCGATTTGTTGTAGTGCCCTGTTTTCGCCCTCTAAATGTACTGTGCTGTCGTCGTTGTTTAAGGTGGTTTCCTGCACACATTGGGCTGGCGCGCCACGTCATTCTGGCTTATACTTCCACAAGATGGCACAATTTACGATCAAAATTCTTCGTACGGTGTTCAATAAAACTATCCCTACTTGCCAAAACTCGCCACGTTACAGGATTGTCAGTTTCATAAGGTGCATTCACACGGTGCGATTTGCAGTACTGACTCCTTTGGTTTCCGGTTGAATACAGTGCTTTGATTGATCGATATGTGTCTAAAAAATCTCTGCCAATCAAACGGCTGCTTATTTGGGAAATCCCCTAAAGTCGCTGCTACAAATCGTATGTTATGAACGTACCATTATGCCGCTTTCTTTTGCTGTCTGTTGTCCGAACAACACTACAGAAGTCTCTCTCTACAATTTCTGTAAAAAAAACACGTTTTACTAGTTTTTACTATTGATAACGAAAATGTAAATACATGTACAGTATATATATGTATAATTGGTGTAGTATTTTGTAATATATATAAAACAAGCTTTAAGCCGCGTTAACAGGATGCGATTGGTCGGCACGACTTGTAGTTTTCGTCTTTTCGAAACATAGATAACTGTTTGTTATACTTGATGAGATTAGCGGAAAACTGTCGTATTCATACGCATGTTGCAAATCATGTTGGAATCATAATCGGATTTGATCCATATTATCTAGTTAACGCGGATTAAAACGTTATCGGTGCTATTTAAAATATTCTAAGCTTAATAAACTGCTGTAAATAATTGACTCTGATTTTGGAACGTTACCATAGTACATGATGTTCGAATGTTTTATATTTTGAAACTTAAGTCAAATGGTAAATATAAGGGCACAGTTTCTTCTAGCAGGTTGTGTTGCTAGGAAAAAATATATAGTTGATTGAAATTATCCTTGTTCGAATCACGGAATGTAAATTTATCTTTCTCTACATTTCTGAAATAAATGTGGAGAAAGATAAATTTACATTCCGTGATTCGAACAAGGATAATTTCAATCTACATTTCTGAAATAAATGTAGAGATAGATAAATTTACATTTCGTGATTCGAACAAGGATAATTTCAATCTACATTTCTGAAATAAATGTATATTTTCTGTCGACCAAACAAAAATGTGATAGACCTTGTATGGTTGATTAAACTATTACCGGTTGTTGTTTATTAGGAGGTTTCCGCCATGTGTTTGAAAAAAAAAGCCACTGACATGTCACAATGTATATAGGCAGTGAGTGCCACGTTAAAAACTGGAAAAATAAATAAATAAATATTTTATTTACATAATAGATTGTCTTGTCATTTTTAATGTATGTGCTACGTTTTTTCTTTGGTTAAAGTGCCTTTTCATCAGCCGATATTTTGTGCTGTCTTGTTTTTTGTTCTGTGAATGCCCTTCTAAAAGACTGTTCGTAAAAGTTCTTGCAAATAGGCTACTATTTTCATTTCACAGGAGCTCTCTTTTCTGACGTTTGGGTAATGAACATTACATAACATTTCAAATAGAAGTTTGCAATCTGTTCTAAAACGTAAGTCCTTTACGTTTAGTGAAAGGCGCGAGATATCACTTCGATAGCGAGTGACGGAATGGCTGACAAATGATTGGCGAGTTGCATAAAGTGTTAAGTTACCCGAAAGCAAACTACAAAATGAAAGATAGAGAAATATAAGAGTGAAGTATAACATAAAAACTGTTTTCCTATTGACAAGTTCTTTAATTTCGTTTATGGTACCAATTTTTCGTGATTACTTAGTGCAAACAAAACTATATGAGAATTTCAAATGAGCTCAAATCGTTGGTGCTCTGTTTGTTTGTTTGATTGGGGTTTCACGCCGTACTCAAGGTTATTTCACTTATATGACGGCGTGCCAGCCCAATCGGTGAAGGAAACCACCGTAAACGACGCTGGCAACATGCAAGACAGGACAAAACATTTGCGTAACATGAACATAACATGACACCACAAATTGGCATCCTGTGGCCCTAACTCGGAGAGCACCAGGGCACTGGAGGCTCCCACCCAACCATCCGCCTTGGTGCTCTGAGCTTAGGGGAACCAGAAAGCCGATTCGTGGTTTTTCACTTGTAAAAGTACTGTGGTGTCTTTTTGTGTTGCCTGTGTCGTTTAAGGGTGGTTTCTTCACCCTTTGAGCTGACACGCCGTCTTATGAGTGAAATAACATTGACGTAGTATACCAGAGTATACAGTTTTAAAAATAACTGGAGAGACACAAGAAACAACGTAACACGAGGACTTGTAGATGACAACTCTCTACTCTTTATTTTCATCCCAGCTTAAGTAGCCAGTCAGAATCTCAGTTTATCAAGGGATTAAATATATACCCATTGACTAAGCTGGTCAAGGAGTTTAGTACAATAAAATTAGAATTTAAGTTGACCGTTGAAAGCTGGGGAATTAGATACCACGTAAATGTGTTACATAAATTACTTACTAGATAACACAACCTAATTCCTGGTCAAGGTAGCCAATGTCATGTTGACCCTTTACATGGTAGTGTTGGGTAATTGTTAAAGTCGTTTCAAAATGAAGGTATTGAACATATTTAACAATATCAATTTGTTGTTATAACCATTTCAATTACATAACATAATAGGTATATAACATTTAGAACGGCGTAAAATCCGAATCAAACAAAACAATTAGATAATTATCTTTCCTTCACTTGTACTTGATTAGAAGTCCATTGAATACCAATGATATAGTTAAAAACACCTCAGAAAACAAAATTCGCTTCTGTCGGAAATCTGTTTTCGATGCAATACGCTTGGTGTCTCTTGTTTGAGGTGAATATCCTGTGAACAGAAGCCAATTATTTCATATGCGCTTAAAACTGGCGCTGTCGCAATGTGAAGTGAAACTGTCTTTGAAAAACATTTCACAGCATTTAACGCAAAAATAATCAAAGCAACTTTTTAATTCACATTTCTAGTTTTCCGGTGGCTGCGGAGTTCGCGGGGTTGTTTTTACGAGGTTTCTTCCCGGTTTTCGACCATACACAGACAACGCAAATTATTAAGATTATAGTAAGTCATCATATAGGTGAAATACTCTTGAGTAAGACGTTAAACACCAATCAAACAAACAAACAAATGATTCACATTTCTAAAACCACATTTGTTCATAGAAGAAAGAGCTAGCATATTTTCACGAATCATAGTTTTAGGTCTCTCAGCAATTACGGGTAATATTAACCACAAACGTTGTACTTTCACGGCCGACAGTCTTTGGGTACCACGGGGTATAAACACCATATAAATACAATTGTTTTCATCTATTTTCTTTAAAAACAACTCTTAACAACGCATATTTGTGAGCCTGGTTGTTCATAGGAGACGGAGCTTGTATATTTTAATTCATGTAATTCAGGTCTGTCTAGAAACTTGTCTCTGAGAATTCATCTAGAACATGAGACAATGTATCGACTTTAATTAGTCGATATCCCTGACATGTGCCAGTGTGATAAATCTTGACAAATAAATTAATTAAAGTTACAGACCTCTGTCAACAATAACGAGTAATATTTAGCACACAATATTGCCGTCTCATGACTGAGAAAGCTTTAGTTATAGCGGGAAACATTTATAACACAATCCAGCAAAACACAGTCTTGTCATGACCCTAGTTATGTAAACATCATGCGACAAATTTCACCCATTTGCCATCACAAATCAAACTATGTGCAAATAAGACAGATCGGGTTTTAAATAGCTTGGTAAAGTCGCTTTCACAAACAGTACGGATTTTTGTACGTTAGAAGCGTGAGATTTATGACAACACGAGAGTTAAAGCTTAGCCGTTACTGTTTGCAAAGCGTCTGTATGTTCACCAGAAATTAAACATTTGCTCTTGGATATAGGCCCAGTTGATATGAATGTGAAGTGGTATAGAAGGTACAGAGCTACCATGCACGTGTCGCCATCACGCGGCAGAAGTTCAACGCGATTTCTAAAGTGAATTATGCAAGCTGACATTTGGAATAGGTCTCGAAGATTTTAAATAACGTTTAATAACGCCAAGTGGAGCCTGTTGTAGAGTTTTTAAAAAGTCAATCGCTTCAAGTTATGTTGTTTTCTTACTTGTCAAGAAATGAAGGCCATAACAAGTCTAGAAAGATGAAACTGTGGACTTGGCCATCAAATTTCTTACAATCTTGTATAGAAGACGCAATTTTTAATAAAAATTGTGCAAGCCTTAGTCGAACGTCGAGCAGCGACAACAAATAATGCCCAAAGCAAATAAATGACGACATTTCTGAAAAAGAAAAAGGGGCAATCGGCGAAAAACTCGGGTGATTTCTCGTTATTTGCCTGTCATCGCTTAACTCGGCCGTGATAGGTGTATGAATATGTATCAAAATGGTACATTTTGTTCGCCGGAAGCCTATTAACCGCCGTATGGACATTGAACACGAAATAAACTATAGGGTAATCGAGCGAATTTCATATGGTTTTAGAGGCACAATATTTAGTTTCGGAGTAAATTGTGTTTTGACCTGTTCGCCAATCCAATCCATCTATTTGGAAATAAAATATTGTTTAAATCAAATTGTGTTTTAAATATAAAACAAATGGAAACTGTGGAATCTGTCTACATTGGCAGTTTGACCCACATGCTGTGAAAAAGTTATGGCAAAAATGGCGATGATCGTGTCACGTCCGAGAAGATGTGCGCAGTACATTCAATGGCTTCCGAGTGGGAAAATGGGGGCTAGTACGATACCCAACGTGACAGACCCCGCAAACTGTCTGCTGTGTCACTAATGACACAAAATTATATTATATTATTCTTGCAGAAAATTTACATGATAGTAGTGATATCATCGCGTTGGTTAAATACATTACTTAAAAGTGTGCACTTGTATTGCATTTTGTGAAATCGGCAATAGGCCTACCTCTTAGCTCTCTACTTGGAATTTTTTATCTGATAACCTTGCACCATTAAGACACGAGAAATAAGTTTAATATACCTTTTTCATTATTTTATCAACTGCTTCTTACTGTAAAGATAATCTTCCACTGTTTACACGATATGTCTAAGACCTTGATCATGAAGCTACTAAATACACAGTTGTGATGGGTTATTTACTTGTGGCTACATTGTATTTAGCTGACATGTCGTGTCCATATTGTATTTAGCTGACATGTCGTGTCCAGATTGTAATTGGCTGACATGTCGTGTCCAGATTGTATTAGGCTGACATGTCGTGTCCATATTGTATTTGGCTGACATGTCGTGTCCAGACTGTATTTGGCTGACATGTCGTGTCCAGATTGTATTTGGCTGACATGTCGTGTCCAGATTGTATTAGGCTGACATGTCGTGTCCATATTGTATTTGGCTGACATGTCGTGTC
>JAVFBZ010007879.1:0-12208 GCA_032466195.1 Katharina tunicata
TCGTTACAAACAAGGTCATACACCGCGGCTGGATCAAAGTCATTGTGAGCAAATATGGCCAGCCCTCTTACCGTTAAGTTCGAACAACTGCTAGATTCATTTTTCCTGCTCCGTACAAGTTTTGTACCTTATGAATAATTGTTATTTTAACGTGACTGTTTTAATTTTTGAACAAACATCAAACCTTAATTTTGAATAGTGTTTCAATGTTAGGGGAAAAAAACTATATATAAACTCGGCCATTGGAAAACTTACAAAGCCAATCAACCTACGGTATACCTCATACCGGCCCCAGCTCGGCCAGCTGAATCATGATTTGCAGGCAATTGACACTACATCCTGATTTCCCGATCGGTTCAAAGGGTGTACTGTAGTACATGTACATGTACAGTACATGCTTGACACATTGGAGTGTTACTTTGTAACATTATTTCACCAGCGTAATAGCATGACAGCCCAAGGGTGAAGGAAACAAGCAACAAACAAGACAGGACAGGACATAGAAATGGGGGAAATCAGGGCATCAGAATAAAAGCCTGCCTGATGGCAATAAGCTAAAAAGCACAAGGGTATAGGACGTTCTCGCCCACTATGATCTACATGTGATCTAATTTTCATGTGGCACACAATTAATATTTGAACAAATATCTTGACTCGGGAGTCGTGACAGCAAACAAAAGGCGAAAATGCAAAGCAACCAAATCACTGCCAAGGATTTGGTCTGTTCCTTACTCATAAGGATGAAGTTATTGCCCGGAAAATTGTGAGCAGCAATATCATCCATAATCTTTCAGTTGTAAGCAGCTATTCGGTGAATTGGTTTTAAAGCTAGTCTTCACAAACAGTTGTCAACACCATATGAAAACCATAATGGCAGCCACATTGTTGCACAGAATTTGGTGCCATACCACCCATCATCTTAACAGAAGGAAGCTTCATTCAAAGTTTGAAGCTGATCCATGAAATTGTTTAAGTTCACTTGTAGTGTTCACAACATTTGTGTGTGCATTACACTAAACACTATGATAAAAGCCATTATGTTGACGGGAATTTAGTGGATTTTAATACCATCCATAATCGAAACAAGTGAAAGCTACATTCCAAGTTTGAAGTTAATCAATATAAAGTTATATTCTTAACATCACACAATGACATACATGTATGATATTATGTGTCAACAGCTGAGCACAGAATCTTAAGCAGGATTTAACTTATGAGAGCTTTATTATGAACTAAACATATCATCTTTAACGTGCAATTCTAACTGCCTTCAAAGCAGCCAATCTAAGTAACAAAGCAAATCTTCTGTACCTCATTGACTATAGAGCTTAATAAAATCATGCTAAAATGTGCTAGAATATGCATTTGATTTTGTACTGCAATGAGTCCATGCTTCAATTATGTCAAAACATGTTTTACTATCCAGCAGATGCATGTTTCACACTACAGTTGTCACCTGTTTTAGGCGAACTCCCACTGATCTTGTTTGACGTTTTATTTGAGGATTTCTTACTTTTAGTATCCTTGGCAGCATCTTTCTGTGATGTGTACCAGTTTTGGTTCTGTATACATCTCATTAACCCATATCTAACCTATTGCAAGAACATATAGTAAAAGAGAATTAGAACTAAGTATAATTATTAATTAGAGTAAACTGTATATACACTGGTACATGTAAGGGAGTCTATTTGTTTGTTAGATTAATTGTCTTGTTTAAGTGGCATTTATAAGCTGGGTACATAACAAAAACATGATGACTAAGATGAATTTTCAACTTCTGGGTACATGTATATTGATAAGTACGGAAGCCTATTGGTGCCACGTAGAAAAAAAATCCTAACTCGTTATAACGAGATACTTAACTCGTTATAACAAGATAGTAACTCGTTATAACGAGATACTTAATTGAAAAGAAGCCCCACGTACAGCGTGTTTTACTCGCATAAATGTACATACCAATACGAACGTTTTTCGGGATGAAAGTCAAGTTTGCTACATAGCAGACAATGGATTTTCGCGACGAATTATGTACTTTTTATTTTCATACTGGATTGTCCTATTCAGACATATTATAGTTCCTGGCTTACGTGCACGGTACTGTTATTTCTATGAGGACACTTAAGCGTACATTTACAGGCGGAGAAACTATACCGATCTGCTAGACGTTGTCCTATTTATTGAGGAACACATAACATGTATAAGCGGTTGTGGATACCAACATGGTTATATATGGGTACATATGCGATGTTTACAAAATGGTTTGGTTGTATCCAGAAACACTGTTGAAAATCTCATGCGAATATTAGATCCAGAGGGCGTAATTCTGAGACTCAAGAAAAGGTTACGAAGAAAGGGATATTTTGGTCGAGGCCCAGATTTTGGCACTTAAATTCATACGACAAACTTAAACAATACGGTTTGTGTATCAACGAATGTGTTGATGGGTTTTCTTGGATGGTTATTTGGCTGAACGTGCAGAACAAGTAGTGATCCACGAGTCGTTGCTGGTTATTTTACTGAAGCTGTGCAGAAACGCAGCAGATGTCCTCATTTGGTGAGACGTGACTTAGGAACAGAGAATGGACATGTAGCACAATTTGAAGTCTTCATGACAGGAATGGAAACTAGTTACATTTCCGGGAGAATCACAGCGAATCAACGAATTGAATGTTTTGGTCTTTTTTAAGGAGACAGTCAGTTTTGGATAGATGCTTTATCTGACCTGAAGAATACTGGCGTATAAATTTACTGGAAATTTTATTGATACCTCCTTGATTCAATTCTGTTTCATGAAACTACTTCAGGTAAGTGATTACATGATTGTTACACATGGCATAAGGATGTGTCGCGACCATCACTCAAGGTCGTGGCCCCAAGGTCAAGGTCATATATCTCCAAAAGTAGTCTGTTGTTCATCCACGTCTGTTCCGGGCTATATCTTCTTAACTTCTTTACGGATCTTGATAATACTTGATAATATCTTATGCACATGGCATAAGGGTGTGTCACGGACATCAGTTTACGGTCTCCATGAATTCTTATCACCTCGCAACGAAACGGAGAGAGTATTTGGCCTGTATGTAAGTAAGTATGTACGTAAGTGAGTATGTACATACATGTAAGGAAGTGCGTGCGTGCGTCTTAAGTACATTGTACATTTGTACATGTATGTTATGCTGAGTATGTCATCGCTCTAGCAGCTTTATTTATTGGCGAAATTTTATGAAACTTCACACACATGTTCATTGAGTAAATCTTTAAGAAATTCAGGGTCGTGCGTCAAGATCATTATGGCTATTTTTAGAAAAGGTCTCTCGGGCAAATTCGAATTTCAGGGTCGTGCGTCAAGGTCAATGTCATTGTGGCTATTTTTAGAAAAGGTTTGTCATCACCCTAGCAGCTTTATTTATGGCAGATTTTTATGAAACTTCATACACATGCTTGTTGAGTAAATGTCTCTGAAAAATTTAGGGGAGTGGGGTCAAGGCCATAATGGCTATATTTAGAGAAAAAAAATTGTACCACTCTAGCAGCTTTATTTATTGGGGAATTTTTCTGAGACTTCATACACATGCTTTTTGAGCTAATATCTGGAACTTGTAATTTTAATGAAACTTCAATCGCACGCTTTAGTATGTAAATTTCTTGACAGGTTCAAATTTCAGGGATTGAGTGAGCCTTGCACGCTGTAGCAATTTGTTCAATTTGTTAATATCACGTAATATATATGATAAAACCTAGATTGCGAAAGAAGCCTGTAGCTATAGGCTATAGAATTTGTCATTGAGACATTTTCCACACGCAAACTCATTAATTTCACATTATTTTATGTTTTCAGCGGGACCTAGATGGCATGGTACAGATATGGAACACACATCTAATCCGTAATTAAAAAAAAAAAGAATTCCCCCCATGGTCGACCGGTTTTGTGTTCAATATCCCTGTACTATATGGAACCCGTAACTATTTACATCCCGTTGAAGCTGATCTGATTGATGTATGTCACAGTGAATGTGTGTTTCGTACAATATACCCTTGTGGCGAAGATGTGTTCAACCTATGTATCTTGTATATAGAAGAGCTTGGAAAAGAAGCTTCAACAAACATGGAGGAAGGTCTAGCTCTCTATAACGATTTACGTGGCATGGTTCTTGCAGATTTGATAGTGATGAAGAGCCGATACATTTACACGGCTGTACCGGTACTTTATATAATGATATTGGGAATATGGAAGAAAAAACCCCACTGGCTTTGCATCACCTGTCACTGACCCCGATAATGTCGGTGTCCTTAAACTAAGAACACAGTTAGTTAAACACATTTTAAACTCACACAAAAACATCATAATCGCACCAGTGTCTGGAAGAAATCAAAATAGAGACATCATAATTAAATCTGGTGATAATGGGACGGCTACGAACATTGTTGCATTGTGGTCGAGTAATCATGTCCGTTAAAAACAGCAAGATAATCCTTTTTGGCCAGCACAGGGCGAATTTCAACGAATAATCCTGTCTTTAAAGGATCAAAATAATCCTTACTACCATTAAAGCAAGGTTATCAACTAGCCGGACGCCAGTCCAAAAATAGTTTTTTCTGTATTCTCAGTAAAATTTACAAACCACGAGTATGGTTGGCCCTGCTGGACAAAAGTCGATATTCAGTATGCATACCGATTCGAATAGGTATGCATTCCAATTCGATTAGGTATGCATACATATTCACAACCAATCACACTTAGTAAAGTAGATAGAAAAAAATATACACTTAGAAAACCAGATATTCAAACTAGATAAATTACTATTAAATAAAACCACTTTAAATCTTAATCGGATGAAACATTTTTTTAAATAGCCAATATGACCATGACCTTGAAATTTGAAACTTGTCAGCGAGACTTACTCAATACGTGAAGTTTCATACAAATTCGCCCATAAATAAAGCCGCTAGAGTGATGACAAACTTTTTTTTTCTAAAAGAAAGCCATAATGGCCTTGACCCTACAATCCTGGAATTCGAACCTGTCCAAGAGATCTCATAATCAACATGTTTTTCAAGTTTCTTGAAAACTCACCGAAAAACATAACTGCTAAAGTGATGACAAACTCAGCATTGTATACTTAGGTACGTTCTTTACTTACGTAGGGCCTTCGTTAAACGTACCATATTTCTCTTTATTCACTGTTGCGAGGGGATAATAAAGTCTTATTGTATTTCTTTGTAATTATCATTATTAATATAAGTTTATGCCAAACTTCCTCTCAATAGTCACTTAAGGTTAAAAAGATTGACTGTAAAATATAGGAAACGTGTCAATATCAGCCTCAAAGTGATCTTCACAAGATTTATGAGCAAACTTCAGTAAATCGATTTCTTTTTTTAAGTTCTGGTTGACCTGAATATGTTTAACAAGTTATCCCTAATGCATAGCCCTTTTATATATATCTCAGTTAATTTTATAATAAATATATCTAATACAAGATAACATATTTGCTTTTCTTGAAAACAGAGTAAAGTTACATTTCCAATCAAAGATAATCCCAGGTAATTTTTGTATGTTTAATAATGCATTAAACTATACTTCTAAGTGGAAATAAATGAAATGTTTTATTAAGTATGACCCGGTGTCCATACATTTTCTGTATAAATATTTTTCATTCTTGATAATTTGTTATAAAATATCCACATGACTCAGCCATCCTTGCACTCATTGGTTTCTATTATATACTTGAAATACCACTAACTATCAGATAACTCACGACCTTACCCACTCCTTACAAACAGCGGAATGGAAATAAACTATAGCATGAATATTATTAAATACAACGCTCTTCATTTTGCGGCAATAACCTAAAGTAAAAGCTTTCTGGATATACCAACCCTAATAATATACATTATTTACCATATTTAATACATTTTAAATCGAGCCTTACCGTAAAAGATAACAGCTTTATCTTACGGCATTGGTATGTGGGTTTTAAAAGCGTATGCTTTGACATCAACCAGACAGACATATAGTTCATGTCAATCACGACAAGGGTTGTCTATGATACCTATATTGCAACATCATTCAGTGCACATCATGACAGACATTAGCAGTTTTTGCATTGTTGTTGAGAGAGAACACGGACAATGTTAGCTCGGACAATTTTGCAGAATGGGAACCATGCGGGAATCGAACCTACGACCGGAAAAATCTGATACCAAATCACCATTAGCCAACAGACCTTTTAAAAAGAAGACCTGATAGCTGGTTGGCCCTTTTTGGATTCGTGGCACCGTGCAATGCCCATCCTGACATTGTTCAAACCCATAGTGTCTTCATTCAATGTCCCATATTACCTGTTACTTGAAAAAAGCCCGAACTTTGGGACATGAGATAAAACGAATAGATCTGTTTTTTTTTTAACATTTTATTGTCAAATCTTATAAAACTTGTTTTCGCCAAATTCATAAGTCACTTGTAGCCGTAATGTTATTAACTAATGGAAATATACTGAGAATTACATGTAACAGTTTGAATGTTTTATTTCTTATATAGCATCCATATAACATAAAGAAATACGCTTTACAATTTTGAAATATTAAATGATCAGATTAAAAAAAAAACACAAAATAAATGCTTATGGCCTGTGCAACGTAACTAATAACTGATATCAGGCTGTATTCCAGCATATATATCTCTGAACATAGAGCCAAAGTTATGTTTAAAGAAAACAAGAAAGTAACCAGTCTGATGAACCAACAGACGTGTGATTGTTCCATTGTTTAATGAAAATAAAAAAAGTACTTGTAGCAAGAAGTAACGCATTAAGCAGGAATGCAGTGCCATCCAAATTCGAAGATAAATGATTATTGTTTAATCATAAAACAGTTCTGTCTACAGACGGAGTATCGAAACTGACGAGTTGTACAATTAATTATGCAAACACAAAATGAAGTATTTGTAATAGTGTCAACAGGGATATCTTTAATAGGGAAAACATTATAATAATGTTAAGCCAACACATGGCTGGAACTTTCAGAAAACTAAACGGTATTGATCAAAATACAAAATAAAATTGTATAGAATTTTAGTAAACACATCACATGTCTTATCTTTGTGTTTACACAATGTCCATGATCCATACATTACTTTCAAGTACTCCGTCGAACTCTGAACAAAATTCCATAAAGTTTTCATATTTTTCCGGGACTTCCAGGACACATCCACATGTGTTACTGACCGGTCGACGAGACAACCCGGTTAGATCGGAAAAGCTTACTGTGATCTTTGGTACAATTATCAAGTCAGCACCTGTACAAAACCTTAGAAACAAACGAAGCTTATTTTCCTCCAGCTCCTTTATATATCTTTTCAAATGTTTTATAGTCTTGGAAATTTGACTGCTTGGATTGTCGGGGAACACTAAAAGTTTGAGAACGCTCTTGTTAGTTGGGATAAGTGAGGAGTATATTGTGTCCAGCTTCAACGATGTCAGACCTGTCTCCTTTAAAATATCTTGCCAACAACTGCTCACAAACATCGGTATTTGAATGACTTCCTTGTGCGCAATTTCCAGAAAAGTAGACCTGATATTTTCCGAATTGACACGAATCTTACAGTCATGCGCGTCTAGGATGTCCAAGAGCTCTTCTCCTTCGACACTATTTATGTCAGTTATGGCTTTTTCGAACACTTCCTTGTCGGGCTTAGAGATAAAGTTTCCGAAATCAAAGAATAGTATATGTGATGGATGTTCCTCGTTCGGGTTGTTGTCTTTGGTAGTCAGTATAAATGGATACATCAGGTATTTCTTTAAACGATGCAACATCAGAAGACATCAGAATATTTGGCTGCACGCCGCCATAATAATGTTGATATTGATCACTGTTATCAACTGTTGTAGTTGTAGGTTCTGTTTCTGATGAAGTACTTGATTGTAAGGCTTTAATGTTGAAAACAACTTTCAAATCAGAGTCTTCTAGAGATGGTTAAACTTCGGCATTGTTTTCAGTAGATGTTAAATCGGGTAGATCGTCCTCTGCCATATATACTGCATAACTTTGTTCGTTTGATGACGATGGTTTTGCATCATTCAATGTAATTGTAATTTCACCATTTCCTTCTCTCTCGTCTAACTTCATTTTTGTAGCCATATAGAATCGCAGGATTCCCATAACTGTCCTGTTATACATTTCACCCACTGTCTCGTTACTTGACCCATTAAAGTCTCGCTGAAATCCGTGAGTTCAAACGTGAAATCATTAAAATGTCTCAAAACAGATTTCTCGTTAATAAGGAAAAGAGATTGTGCTGTCTGAAGAATGTCATGCTGATTTGCGTTTTTGAAATGTCCACTTTTCTCGTTCCGCCACCTTTCTTCTTACTGACTTGCGAGTAACCTTTATCGCCGTACTGCAGCCATCCTATTTCAATCTCCCTACTGACTTTTACAGCATTGGTATTTCTTGACAAACGTTGTCTACTGGTTTTAGGCATGTCGTCTGTCTGCTTGTCGTCAGTATCTTCAGATTCTTCTTTTCGTGATATCGAACCCCCACGTTTAAGTAACAGCTTCTCTCTTAGTCTCACCATATCTTATTTTGTCTACGTCGCTTAGGGGTGGCTACAGACGATACAGGTGATGTGCAAAACGCGTTTACTACTATGCAATCACCAGGGTGTGGTAGATAACGATTTAAGGTGTCATCACTTGCATATTCTATTACATATCGATCAACCTAAAAATAAAATGAATACTAAAACAAGTTAATGCATTATATATATATATGGCGTTCTGAGGCCAAATAGTTTTAAATAAAATAAAACGGCAGAATTATTTTTTTTCGATTGGGGTTGTATATCTTACTTGCGGAGACACTGTCACCCAAAATTAGGTTTTTATCAACAAATTCATATTATAAACTAAACATTACCGTTGAAATACAAACAAATATTCAATGAGTATTTAGCTTGCACAAGACCAAAGAAAAACTGCAATAATTCGAATTCAACCTAACGAGGGCGGAGCGATCATTTATAAATGCGTCCCGTTCCAATGTAATTTCTCAATGTATTAAACTGGAGTTAATATAGTTTACATATTTCTCCTAAACATATGAAACTGGACTACAAAACTAAAGCAAGGTTCAATAATTAATTTAAGTCTATGGCTAATAATTATTTTACAGTAGGCCTGTGTAGGCCTAGGTAAAAAAAATATTAATACAGGTCCAGATAATATTCCACAGGAAAGTAAACTAAGATCTTGACTTAACCCTACTTGACTTAATCCTACTTTATTAACCTTGTTTAATTGATAAAGGTTATTTTAGGTTTTGAAGTACGGTACCTGAAATTAGTCACCAAATTTACGTACATGTAGGTAAATGTACTAGTACATGTAGGTAAATGTACTAGTACATATACACGTGTTCGACAGTAATATAACTATACATCATGTCAAGACGCAGAGATTCTGCCAGCACAAGTTCAGCTGTAACTGACACAGAACCAATAGCAGAACCAGAGAGTGCAGCAGTTGAGAGGAATGAAAGTAGATCGAGATCTGAAGCTATCGAGGCGGTCGACTATGCAAACCGTGACATTGGTCAAGTAGTGGGTGGAGATCTAGATGTTCTCACAGATCAACAACGTTATCAACTCTTAAAAAAACATTTCAGGTTCTGAACTATTTTTTTACTCTATGCTTATTTGTAATAATATCATTATATTTTGTAACACCTATAAACACCTATATTTTGCCAGATTAATGGACGTGGAACTCTTAAAATACAAGGACAAACAAATATTATGAAGAATTTTTGAAGAATTATGGTGACACAAACATTGTGGCATAAACAGTCAAGTAAATAATTACACTTTTAATGCCATTCGCGATCAAATATGAGACAATGGCACCAGCTTAGGAAAACCTTTTTTAAAAAAACTGTTTGATGCTGTAAATCTTTTTAGTCTAACTCTATCTTAAGATTCTCTTTTAAACGAGGTTTATACAGACCTTTCTGTACAAATATGAACATGTGTTTAACTTTATCGTTATGCGAATAAAACAATATATACGCGCTTTACTGAAAATATATTTAATTATTATTTTTTGTTCATCAGAAAAAGACAACCATTGAAAAATCAGAACACATTCTGATCAAAACGTACACATTTTAAAATTTCTGCGTTCATCTTTTTTGCCACAGACCATCTAAGGACTTTCCACTGTTCTGCAAAGAAGTGACAAAAGGCACACAGGCACTTAAAAAGAAACTCACTTTCCAGCGATCTTGGTTGGACGAATATGAGTGGCTTGTATATTCCCCATCCAAACACGGTGGTTTCTGCAAATACTGTGCGCTTTTCGCCAAACTCAACAAAGGCCGACTTGGTGTGCTGGTGAAAGATGTATTTCAGAGTTTCAGCAAGGCAAAGGGAAAAGATGGAGTTCTCTCTAACCATGCCAGCAATGAATACCATCAACAAGCTGTTTTGGCTGCCAATATATTCATGCAGAGCTATGAAAATCCAGATTGTCGTATTGATACAACATTACATGCCAGGAATGAAGAGGCATCACAAAGAAACAAAAAAATCCTGTGTTCTATGGGGGAAGCAGTACTCTTTTGCGGCCGTCGAGGAATTTCTTTACGTGGTCACAGAGACGATGGCAGTTTGGACTCTTTTGTTAATCGTGGAAATTTCTTGGCGCTTCTCCACTTCAGAGCACGAGATGACCCATCAAAAACTATTTAGAATGAGATAATAGAAGTGATATCCATGGCGATCAAAGAGAAGATCCTAAGAGCTTTAAACTTTAGTAAATACTATGCCTTCGACGAAGTATGCCAATTAAGAAATCCTGACTCTCTGTGTGCGCTTTGTAGATTTATCAGAAGCTTCTTTCCGTGTAATAAAGGAGGTGTTTTGGGATTTCATGCACATGGAGAGGACTACCGGTGAACATATTGCCAAGGCTATTCTCCAGCTCTTACAGAAAGAAGGATTAGCTGTAGCAGATATCAGAGGACAGGCTTATGATGGTGCTAGTGCCATGTCCAGCTGTCGTGTAGGAGTTCAAGGGCGCATTCGTGCACTAAACCCTCTAGCTTTGTACACACACTGTTATTCGCATGTACTTAACTTGACAATCGTTTCTTCCTGCAAAATTCAAGCGATCGGGAACGTCATTGATCTTATAAATCAAGTGTATCTCTTCTATAACAACTCGCCAAAGCGCCAGAGATTCCTAGAGAAAGTCCACGACCATTACGCCCCCGATGTTCGCAGTCAAAAGCTAAAAGGCCTGTGTAAAGCGCGATGAGTAGAACGCCATGTCTGTTTTGAGTCGATGTGCTATCTTTACCAATACATCGTGTTATGCTTAGATGCTATAACTAGTCCTGACAGTTACCAAGATGTGATACAGGAAAACTGGCAGTGGGACCGTGACAAAATAACGACCGCCAATGATTTGAAAGCAGTACTAAGGACATTCACAAACATCGCAGCTCTGGTAGTACTCTACGAAGCACTTTCTCCTCTTAAGTCCCTTAGCCAGAAACTGCAGTCTAGAGATAGTGACGTGTATTATGCTTACACACACATAGATGAAGTTTCCATGGAAGTTCACACTATGAGGAGAAATATCGAGAGTGTATAGAAGGAGTCGTTTACTGAGATAAGGAAAATTGCAAGCGAAGTAGACAGCCAAGAATCCCTTCCCAGAATGACAAAGCTACAAAGTAACCGATGTAATTTTCCGGCGGAAACACCAAGGTGACTCCATGCAGCCATTCAGATTGCTTTAGTCTGCTTTAATAATAACATCAATTTATTTCAGACAGATGCCAATATACACTTGTGTACAAAGGAAATAACAAGGGACAAAACATCATATATATATAAACAAAATTGAAACTGGTACTCATAACTAGACGCCTTTTACATAATAATGTTATTTAGAATATGAACCCCCAAAAAGCGGTTCAAGTAATTCAAAATATTAAATCTGCACACTAATATATCCGTGGCGATAGAACAGTTTATGTACTAATGTTTTTGTTCAACAGTATATCGATGTCCTTTGTCTGTGCACAAAAATATTATTTAACTTAACAACAGAGGCAGGACTTTAACAAAGAGTTCAAAACAAAACAGCCCATCAGTAAATTCATTCCACTCAGTTCAAATTACTCTTAATTTCACTTCCAGTGA
>JAVFBZ010007912.1:0-12360 GCA_032466195.1 Katharina tunicata
TGTAGACACATATAGTGGAAATATATGGTTTGGGAATGTAGACACATATAGTGGAAATATATGGTTTGGGAATGTAGGCACATACATGTATAGTGGAAATATATGGTTTGGGAATGTAGACACATATGATCGAAATATATGGTTTGGGAATGTAGACACAAATAGTGGAAATATATGGTTTGGGAATGTAGACACACATAGTGGAAATATATGGTTTGGAATGTAGACACATATGATCGAAATATATGGTTTGGGAATGTAGACACAAATAGTGGAAATATATGGTTTGGGAATGTAGACACATACATGTATGATTGAAATATATGGTTTGGGAATATTAACACAAATAGTGTAAATATAAAGTTATAAAAGATTCACTCTCGCAAATGATACAATTTTATAGCCTAAAATTAACCTACATGTAGTTATAAATGACAATAGCATTATCAACAGAAAGGATGCAATATTAGAGTTCAATAGAACTAATAGAAAAGTTATTATGAATATATAGTTAAGTAGAAAAACTGACAGAAATGATTCAAAATAATAATTTTGCATATAGCCCAGGCTTAGATAGCTCCTTAAATACAAAGATCAATAGAAATGATTCAAATACAAAGATCAATAGAACTGATTCAAATACAAAGGTCTATTGAACCGCTAATAGAACCATCAACAAAGATTTAGTTTCATAAAACTATATGTAATAACCTACATTGTTTAATACAGTCATTGATATAATTCATTCAGACTAAGAAAAAACATGTGGCTGCTAGCATAAAATAGAGAATTTAATTATACAAGTACTGCAACTGTACGTTATATTGTTTACAATAAGTACCCATTGATGATAGGGGAGTGATCGGGCAATCAGACTGATGGAATCATCAAAAATCAAAATGCTTCTAAAGAGGAACCACGGTGTCACAACCACATCATCTGTGATGTCATGAGTTTATGATGCAGATTAATCGCTAAGATGTACCAGTAGCGAAACCATGTGGCTGGACTATAAATACAGCCTGTTGCTAGGCCGGCCAGCGGACTCATCAATATCCACCTGAACATAACGTAACCATGTTACAGCAGCAGCAATAGCCAGCAAATCAAATCCATTTCCTTCAACTAAACAGCTGTTTGGGAAGCGCATAGTTTGATAATGGCTGCTACAGTAGCATCCTAATTGGTCAAAGTGGTGTCATAAATTTGTAATCCTAAATCGTGAAATGAGACTGAAACAGTCACATGGCATGAAGCTATCACACCCCCGCAATTTGTTTCAAGCACAATAGCCAGGAAAGTGTTGTTGATAGAGATATGTATGTGACCACGATGATATTACTTCTCTTGTTTGACTTACGCTTCCCTAGCTTCAACCTTCTCTCTTCCTTTCTCTCAGCTTCTGTATAACAGATCAATACTGCCTAATCGAGGCCAGGTCACAGACAGTACACCAGACAGGGCAATAACACCCAGATATAGACCACACATCACTGTATCACCCCTGCATTACAAACAGTTACACTAAAGACAACATCCATAGGTTCTACCCAAGACAATGGACCAGAGCTCCTAGCAATCTGCCACCCCTACCTATTTTAATGTATTAGTCTGAATACATGATAATCCAGACAAAACTAGGGCAATAATTTGCTTTTAGGAAAAATCCAATATTTGTTATAGGGGTGGGGGACTTCATGCACATCTCTATTGAAAGGGTTTTACAATTCAACCATTTTATTATATTTTAATATCTGTGTGTTAAACCCCACAAAGATGATTTTTCTAAACAATTTGCTACAGTAATTGGTGCTGCAGGCAGTGCTTTTGTAGCCCCCCTATCAGCTACAGAATAAAATACTCACAGAAAATGTATATTACAACCTGGCTTAATGCTCATAAAAATATATGCAACATCCTTGACAAATGAAGATCACCAAGGTTGCGTTAAACTGGACCAACTGCTTGAAAATTACAAAAACAAAAATTATTAAATCACACATAGGAAATGCATATAAAACATAAAAAAAATGTCCAAATGTCCCAGATTGCTACATGAATATTTGGTTACTGTGACACAACTAGATACATTGAATTTAATCTTCATATGCTACTTAATTTTCTCTCACCTTATAAATTCAGCATGACTGATTATTAGTTGTATAACCTGATTCTTATTAGGCTTCAGCATCTCTCCATCCTTGTAGAATTTGTGATGATCTGCATGAATCAAATCTAGATAGAGACAGCTATAAACGTGTATTCACAGGCATTCTGGTGTAACTCCCACGCTCAATATTCACTCTTGTTTCTGTCTATATATCCGGGGTATGAGACTTTCATATATACTCCTTGAAATGTCACACTCTTTGTTAATGTATGCAAACAATCCTTATATTAAAAAAGCTATTTTATCTTGTATTCTCTACCCACAACAGCCTAGCAGCATTGAGCAGTCTGTCGTGTCGTTGCCAGACTTACATTGACTGAGAAATCTCTCTTAGCGCGCCAGTCTTTGTTAGCCTCTCTACAGCCAATCAATACAGACTTTCTCACAAGGCCACACACCATTGTCCACCAACGCAACACAGGTCAAGCTAAGGGACATTACTCCGGGCAACGCCAGACTAATTACTCCATTGAGACCGTTAGGTCAGTAAATATTTCATAGGTATTTTGATGGATTTAGTCCATTAACACTGGTTCCAGGCAGTCCACACTAATACTCCATTAATAGTGTGACTGGACAGTAAAATTATACGGCTGCTTGCAAATTTTGGCTAATATGTTCGATATTAAAGTAAACCTAACAGGAATAAATATGGAAAACAAGACAAATATGTGCACTGTATCACAATATATGTATATTATAAAAGTCATAAGATGATTTATCGGCATTAATTAGTCGTTATCCCTGTGCCAGTGTGGTTACTCTTGACAAAAATATATAAAAGTCATAACATTCCAAATACACACAATTAAATTATGGATGGTGTTAATCTATTGCAACACATCTGTATAATCTGAGATAGAAAATTAGCCACTTAATAGCACTTACAAAATTGTATCTCTATTCCAAGCTGATCAACATACACATTGTATTTGTTGAAATATATGTTATGCTACTTACTCCCTGCTCACTAATATAATAATAGTTAATCTTATTGGGAAGAATAATATAACAGGAGACATAACTTCCTGGTCAATTCATCACATAAGACAGTTTATATTAATATCTGAACACTTCTTCCTTAGTGCTAGAGGGAAATACACAATACATCAGCGCATTGAATATTTAAAAATGTACCGACAGTTTTTGATAGAAAAATAGTTAATACTATGGTCAAAACTAATAATATTACAAATAATAAAAAATACAATTAATTAAATAGTTTGAATCTACTATTTTCCATGGAGTTGATATTAATTATTGACTTTTTTTTTACACAAAAAAGACCTCCCCCCCCCCAAAAAAAACAACAAAACAGATAAAGAAATGCCAGCCAGGCATCCAGAATTGAGCTTATTGAGATACACTGAATTTCTCAACATATCAATATCAATAAGAGACAAATACTGGTTACTTAAGCATCAGAGTTGTCTAAGATAATTGATGACATCATATTACTCCAACAAAACTTTAGAAATTATTACCAGGCCACATTTGTCAATAAAATTAACATATAACTTAATACCTCAGATTGCTACATGACTGTTATTTTAGAGATATTAATTTCAAATTCTATTTCTGATCATTAGTACAGTAAGACAAGAAACATACATTTCCAGTAGATGTATAAAGCGCTTTAGTATTAATACCTACTTACTACATCACCCACAGCTTCTGTTGTACTAGATTCCCGTAGGTATCCAGACTAGTTACTCTTATTTAATGAGAA
The DNA here is from genome assembly GCA_032466195.1 of Katharina tunicata. Lineage (NCBI taxonomy): Eukaryota > Metazoa > Mollusca > Polyplacophora > Chitonida > Mopaliidae > Katharina > Katharina tunicata. The sequence continues at coordinate 3,900 of JAVFBZ010007912.1, forward strand.
CAATATCTAATATTTATCACAAGAAGAAAAGACATAAAGACCCACTTCGAAGGAATTGAATGTTCTAGAAGCTTTACTGATGCTTTCCTGAGATTACATGTGAATGGGTTAAAAAAGCCTGCAACCACAGGATTCGTATTTGCTGCGGGCCACGGGGTATGTCTCGCAGTGCGGACTTGTTTCTTTATTGCTCATTTAACCCTTCAAGGTTGAAAGACTTATATAAACTTTATATTTACTGATAGTAGAAACCATGTCCATTTCATTATAGCCGAGCTGGGGTTAAACACTACACACTGCCAGGCTTCCGCATGTACCCCATATTACAAATCTAGAGAAAGATTATTCTGAAGTATAAAATACATGTAGCAGCAAGTGTGGTATACTTATCACACAGCAGAGGAAGGTATATCTGACAACTGAACACCAGAGGAAATCTTTATTTCTATGTTATATATTATTCTGCAGGATCAAATAAGAAGGAAATTTTACACTATGTCAATTACACACTTCCTGTGTCCTATCACTTGTTCTTTTTTGATAAATTCCCAAGGCTATATATTAACTTGACAGGTGGGAAAATCTACCTGAAAACCACTGGGTAAACATGGCACTGTTTATAACTCAAATATGTTAAGACTTTAATGTTAAAAGGTTTTCTGTGGGAACAAAGTGTTTGTACAGAACTTCAGTATATCATAATAAATGAAACTCTACCTTCAACAAACAATTTTGAGGGGATGGTAACAATTCTGTATAGAGCACCAGTTTATCTGGCATACACTAAATATATGAAATTAAAAACTTATGCCACATACCAGTACAGACATTTTATATCTACCTCTTATAGCCACTTCAATTGTTTGTTTGTTTGATTGGAGTTTTACCTGGTAGGCTGGTACTTAATTTCACTCATATAGTTATTAACCTCATATGTCCTGTCAGGCCAATGTCCTCAAATGACTCTTGCAGCACATAAGACACCACAGCACATTAACAGAAGAGAAACAAACAGGACACCAGGACAAATAGGTATCATGAAGCCGGCCGTAGCTCAGAGAGCACTAGGACAGAGGAAACTCGCCAGCCACCTGCCAGCAGCCTCAATAACGTTTAAAATAACCTGATTGTAAGCAACAAATCCTCCATGGGAAACTGAGAGTGGGAAATGTGTATCCTTCAAGCATGTTTACAATTTAAGAGAAACTAAACTGAACTAATATTGACATTGTACACAAAGCCAAATAAACTTATCAAAACATTATTGTTTTTGTACACATTTCAACATAGACTTGCACAAGTCACACACATCATTGAGTAATGAATGAAAAGCAGGGATCGAAATGTTTGTTTGATTGATTGAGGTATTACACACGCAGGGTTATTTTACTTATATAACGGTGTGCCATTCCAATCGGTGGAGGAAGCCAAACCACCGTAAACGACGCTGGCAACATGCAAGACAGGACAAATTTTTTTACATAACATTAACAAAACAGGACATCACAACAAATCAGCATCCTGTGTCTGTTATCTCAGAGAGCACACTACATATAAGTTCCAAGTTTAATTCAGGATATCAAAAAAGTTTGTACTTTTTGGAATTAAACTTACAGGAAAATGTTCACATTGCTTCTTTTATTGGGGCTTATGGGTTTAAATGTCCGAAATATATTGTTGGACATTTATTCCAGTCCTTCGTGCAGTGTATTGTCCACTATTTAAGTTTGATATTTTATAGAACGCACTACATTTTTACAAAATATATCATGTAAATATGCATGGAAATTTGGTTTCTTTTGAGATCGCAAATGATGAAATATTTTTGTGTTATTTGGAAAGTGACTATTAACAGTATTTTTAGATTTTGAGCCCTTTTTTTTTTTTACACTTTCTTACAACAGATTCTAGTTCAGAAAATTTGAAGGCGGACACCCTACAGGGGTTGTGGTGTCCATCAAGGGTGTCATTCTGAACTAGAATCTGTTGTAATAGAATCTGTTGTAATATAGAACACATAATCTGAAAACACAAAAGAGTTAACAAATGTTCAAGCCAATTAATGATGAGCGATCGTTGTCTATACTGTATATTGATGGCCCTGCTAGACAGAGACCCAAGTTCAAATCCTGTTGGAGGTAAGCAAAATTTTCTTTCTATACATTAATACCAAAGTATACAGATGTCCTGACCTCTAATATCCAACAATTGGCAAGTAGATTGGCTTTAAACAAAATAAGGTGTCAACATGTAAGTGGTGAGGGCATGAGAATTGAACAGCATTGTCAACATAGTCAAAAAGTGGATCCTGTCAAACTCAAGCCTGTCAGAACAGTTGAATCCTGATCAGTCCATTCTTACCACTGATAGATAGCCTTGGAGTTACTTCATCACAGACCAGACATTAAGTCCCTGATACAGTGTATGTGACAAAAGTTCAGACCCACTTCTGTTAAGTTATTGTGTTCTCTGCGATGAGGAGGTCAACTCTTCTAAAAGGGCTGCTTGAGGGGAGCACCCAGGTAAAGGTCCCTCTGTTTGAAATAAATGTTTTGACTTGAAAGTTAAACATCAACCTCTGGTGTGTGTGTGTCAGTGCAGACCCGTGTCTCTGTTTGAAGGACAAGGAGGAGGTATCAACATTCGATTGACAGAGAGATTTAAGCTGATGTCTGCCACAGGACCCAGCATGTTATCAATCTCTGAACAAATATTCTAAACAGAGACAAAGAGAGATGTCTTCTAGATGCTCTACACTTAAAGAAAGTCAGAGCACAATTAACTTGGTGAGAAATACATTGTAGATCAGAACTGTATTAAAACCCCACAAGACACCTGTGTGAAAAGGATATCAAACCAAGAAGGTATCAAGAAAACAGGCTTAGGCCCTACTTCCTTCCAACAAAAGTGTATGAACAGCCAGACAAATTTACACCAGTTTAGAAGTATGGAAACTGCTGAAATGTTAAATTAAATAATTAAATAAATAAAGTTAAACTTTGTTTGTATCTTTGTTTGTAGTTTTATATCATACTTTAGGTTATTTCACTCATATGATGTAGAGCCAGTCCAATGGTTGAAAGAAACCGCCCACAATGACACTGACAACAGACAGTGATGTTGTCACAGGACGACAGGACTCAAAATATGACAACACAGTAAATCAGTTTCCTGGTGCCCCCTTTGCTCAGGGAAGCCATAGCCCACAGTGCAAAGAAAGTTTCTGACAACCACCAGTAACTAAAATCTTAAAAATTAATTAGATATTTTTTGTATTTATTTTGCATGCACATGTACATGCATATAACTTGAGGTTGCTTCAATCTGCAAACGAAGAAAAACAGTTCACATCAAGAAAATCAACTTTTGTTTTCCATTTAATCAACTTCCATGAAAATCAATGTTAAATCACTCTACTAGAATGCTATTATGTCAAGGCAAAGTTAATTCTGACATGAAAAACCTACTGTATACATAACATTAATATAACACTCATAAATTCTACACTTAAATTGGTTAACTATCAACTGAAAATTCCAACACTTTTTTGCCAGGGTATAAAAATCTATCTTCTTGCAAGTTTAACTTTAACATGATTATGTAGTGTAAACTTAGCCACAGCGGACAGGAATCACTGCACTATTCAGTTACAGCTGAATCTCTCTCCATTGATTATTCTGTCTGCATGAATTTCCATCTGTTTGAGTTTTGCCCAATAAACAGAAGTGATTGCTAACACATTTGGTGAAATGCCAGAACTCTAACAAGGAAATCCATAAGCAAGAGAGGACAACCCAGTTTTTTAGGTAGGAAGCTAGGCCATGATTAAATTGTGAAAAATTAGTAAATCTGGTCTAACCCAAATGTAGTTAATAAATAACAACAGCTAAGACTATGGAATTCTGTTTTTGTGTCTTCAGCTGATTTACAGAAAACTTTAATTAGAACCAAATGGTTATGAGCCCATCCATAAATTGTTTCTTTACAAATAATTTACTATCACAGAATCTAAAATTAAATTTCAGTATCATAAATGTTTATAAATTAGAACAAACTGAAAATGCACTAACTTTTCCTTTACCAAGGTCAAGTTTCAAAGTAAAGATAGTCAAGATGTAGATACCGTACATCAATGAGCAGACCCTTAATTTTACACAGACAATTGTAAAAACATGTTTGATTTGCTAGTTTAGATTTAGGAGTAAGACTATATGTACACACTACTACAGTACCCTATAAGTGATTACATCACTTTTTTAACAATAACTCAAACAAAGCATATTACTGTGTCTCATTCTGGGAGTTTAATCTGAGTTTAATCTTATCAAAACAACCCTACAGTATGTCAGGCCCATTCGTTATGACAAATTAGACAACAGTGTATAACTATAATGTAAATCAGAAAAAACAATTTATAGCCTATTTCTTTCATTATAAATAATTTAGCTTCTTTTGTTATTCTGTCATAGCACACAGAGAAGAATCAGATGATTGAAAACGTTTGGTGACTTACATGTACGCATTCAGTCCATATAACAAATTTAAGCTTTCTTCAACATGATCTTCATATATTAATCCCACTTCTTTTATTATACAGTCAGTTTGACAGATTTCTAAATATATACATGTGTATTTATACCTACTACAAGAAAATATGTGCAATGTGGCCACAAGCTTAACTTTTTTTTATATAGTCTATGGCTCTCATTGTAATAGAATAGAATGTATGTCCATATTGTAATATGATAGCGTCCCTAAAAAGGTGATAAGAGAATGTATATTTTAAAACCTGTCCTATTTCCTTACTTATTTTCCAAGCTTTCTGGCAGTCATAGAAACCTTACCAGTCCAAAACTATATTGAATGGGTCTATAATCCTGTTAATTTTATATCCACACAGAACCCACAAAGTTGTTTCCAGATTGTTTTAAGATACTTAACACTAGATAGACTGCACACAACAGTTTTGAAAAATTGTGTTATGAGTATGCATGCAGATAACTTTCAGTAGCTAATTGGTCCCTTCAATTTTATGGTGGACTTTTCTTGCCATATCGTTTGTGTCTACTACATTAACTATTATTCAATAATTATTCTTCATAAAAATTGTTTCACAATAATTGGTTGACAGTTTTGTAAAAGGAATACTGTTTTTGTGGCGACTCTTTTCTTTCTGTTTTCTTCCCCATTAACATAGTTGTTTTGGTCATATTGGGTAACAAAAGAGAGAAAGAGGGGAAAAACAACACAAGATTAAACTTCAACCATGTTTGACAATTCTCCATTGACAAATACTGTGTTTCCTTGTTTAGAAGGAGTGAACAGAATACACATTGGCACTACTATAATGAACTCAACAGGTGATTGATATATCGTTTGTTCTATTCTTTTTCTCAGAAAATCAATTTGTAAATTAATCTGATTCAGGTGAATGACATTTTCAAATGGTTTGCTTTGTGTCAGAACACGAGAGTCATGGGTTTCCATCCCCATAATTGGTTCAATTATTTTGTGTTTTATTAAAGAAATTAGTATTTATATGTCATAGCTACATGAACACCAGAACTATATATGGCATGACGTACATGTATGTGACTGGCTGGATTAAAAAGTTACCAAAGCAGTACACAGTGGCCCGTGCAGTACAGGCCTGCAACACTGTTATGAGTAAGAAACTATTAATGGACATCACAATGCTTCTGATTAATTTAGTTCAGGTAGATTTTTTGCATCGGATTACTCAGTTTTGTAGGCTATTTCACTGATTTGACAATGTGCCAGTCTTATCATGCAGAGAAGGGAAACCACCCAATTATTATTTAGGGCCTCCAGAAAGAGTAAATTGTTCATTTGGTTGAGTTTCTCATTCCATAAATACTACAGATTTCATTCATTCATTTAATATTTGTTTGACAGCACGCAATTATACAAGATAGTTATAGGACCCAAAATATTGTTTAATACTACCAATTGTGGAATTCAAAATGCAAGACAATTAGGCTGTATTGGTTATAAAAAGCCTAGCATCACGGAAGATGTTAATATGCTGTGAAAATATACATAAAATCAATGTAACATTATCATAATTAAATGCTAATTTTATGTTGAAGTCATGAACATTTCTCATGTGAAATGTCCAGAACTAAGGATATATTACGTAATTATTCAAATGACACATAAATCTTCACCTGTAAGACCTGGATGTCAGAGGGCTTACATCAGCCAGAAACTCTATAACAATATCCTAGATATGACACATCAAATGTGAGTAAAAAACACATGATCTCAGATAAGCAAATATACATCTAGATATTTTCAAGAAGTTAAGGTTTAAATACTGTTTTAATGACAGTCTGTGTACAATCTTGCTTCCTTATGTAGGAGATACCAGTACTATACAAAACTTGATATTTTATATCACCTGTGTGCTCAGTAATGTCTCTCATATTTATACTAATTGATACAGACATACAAAGTACTTGTCCAGTCTACATGTAGATAACAATGTCAGGTGAGATTCTGGTTTAAGTGTGAATAAAGTGACCAAGGTTCATATACATATTAACATACATGTATATGGAAATACAGATTCACCTGTACATGTCATTAGAAAACAACTTCAAAGGGTTTTTATGTACCTGTTGTACTAAATTACCCTAGCTACTATTAAGTGTAATTGGACAGCCATGGTCCCTTCCCACATAGAAACATGTTTTACAAAATCATAGGTTTTTTTTTGTGGTCAATAACCAGACTTTATAATTAACGTATAAGTAACTCAATATACGCCCCAAGGGCTGGCATATACTCTTACAGAACATTTATTAGCCATCTTAAACAAGGATTTTTCATAATGTTGTCTGCCACATTCAATCAGATTTTCTAACAGTTATAGTTTTCGAGTTCTGCCTCGGAAAAAAATACGCCCATAAGGCCTTATAGTTTCAAGTTTGTCAGAAACGAAACCCATTCTATTACTAGAGTTGATAGTAAATGCATGTATGTCACTTTTGTTTATGACTAAAGTCCAAATTCATATCAATGGAAATTAAAAAAAATATTCATGAATCTGTAATAGCAAAAGGCACAACTAAAGTTGATGGTGAATGTGTGTACCAAGTTTTATAAAATTTTAGAACGCAAAAAGAATAAAACATATCTGACAAATCAACCAATGACATCACATAGCCTAAGGAATAAATGCACTTTCGAAAAGGGTGGCACATCTTGTTCAAATGGCGGGACGTTGTACACGCTTCACAATAAGGTAATTCGTATAAGGTTAATACACAGCAAACGACAATCGGTTCATTTGCCACTAAAAAAGGCTGACGGTGCAGAATTTTTTTCATAAAATTTGCAAACTTATTGGCTATTTGGGGTAATAAAATAGTGATGACGTTTGTTGGAGGGTACATACGAAGCAATGACAGTATGCTAATACATATAAAAATGCAACATACCACTTATAAAAAAAAACTGATCTGTGGAATAAGAACCTTCTGGGTAACCCTAAAGGGTACATTTTATACATTTTAGTTTATAATTACATGGAAAAAACAGTTCACCTGCTCCCCACAAGGTCTGAGTTTGGTAAACTGACTTAGCCATTTACTTTGCTCAAAACACATAGAAAACTGACAAGTATGGGTACCTGAAGTACATTTTGAATTAATTTAATTATCTAGTAAGGTTAGGTTAACAGGTGTCGGCTTTGACAGGTGTTAAAACTAGCGTATCATGTTATTTATCATCAGGATAATAACATTATCTTAGGGTAAGATCAATAGAAAGGTCATGCTTCACTTCACTATCATAAATGTGCGTGTGTTCTATATATTTTATAAAGAGCAATCACACTGGCACAGGGATATCGACTAATTATATAAATAGTCTATCTCAAAACTGAATATCAACGAACAAAAAACAATGTCACATCTGCCTACAATTTTTTTTTGGTCAAATAAATAATATCACAAATCTTTGTTCACAAAATCATACATGATACTATACGTACATACATGTTCGCCTATGCAGAAGTATTATTCAGGGAAGATATGCATAGTTTAAACATGAACCACACTGTGACACTTCTCTCACATGGCAATAATTTAAGCATGCATTTTTACACTTCTAGGGAAGGTTTTTTGTCGCATGCATTGGTGGTTAAATACAGAGATGTGGCGTTTTATGGTTCAAACAAGAAAATATTTTTTATAAGAAACTAAAAAATAAGAATTACATTGATTGGGATTTTGTACCATATTTTCATCAGGTTATTATACTTAAACCACTTGAGGGAAACCACTGTCACACTAGGAAGGAATCCACTATCTCACAAGGCAAACAAATGGATGAGGAAAAGCACTCTCACGCCCAAGAAAACACAAATGGATGAGGGAAACCGCTCTCACACCAGGAAAACACAAACAGATGAGGGAAACCGCTCTCACACCAGGAA
>JAVFBZ010007912.1:20503-30646 GCA_032466195.1 Katharina tunicata
ACAAAATATGATTGCTTACCTTTAAGAAATGGACACTAGACACAAAATATGATTGTTTACCTTTAAGAAATGGACACTAGACACAAAATATGATTGCTTACCTTTAAGAAATGGACACTAGACACAAAATATGATTGTTTACCTTTAAGAAATGGACACAAGACACATATATGATTGTTTAGTGTTTACCTTTAAGAAATGGACACTAGACACAAAATATGATTGCAAACCTTTAAGAAATGGACACTAGACACAAAATATGATTGTTTACCTTTAAGAAATGGACACAAGACACAAATATGATTGTTTAGTGTTTACCGTTAAGAAATGGACACTAGACACAAAATATGATTGCTTACTCTTTAGAAATGGACATTGGACACAAAATATGATTGCTTACCTGTAAGAAATGGACACTAGACACAAAATATGATTGCTTACTCTTTAGAAATGGACACAAGACACAAAATATGATTGCTTACTCTTTAGAAATGGACACGAGACACAAAATATGATTGCTTGACCTTTAAGAAATGGACACAAGACACCAAAATATGATTGTTTACCTTTAAGAAATGGACACAAAACACAAATATGATTGTTTACCTTAAGAAACAGACACGAGACACAAAATATGATTGCTTACCTTTAAGAAATAGACACAAGACACAAAATATGATTGTTTACCTTTAAGAAATGGACACTAGACACAAAATATGATTTCTTGCCCTTAAGAAATGTATACTAAACACAGAATAAGAGATGTACATTGAATAAACTGACTGAAAGTACTACGGAAATTTACATTTAAAGATTTTTCAGGTAAAAATTTAAAAATTTTGTATTTGATTTTTTTCCTTGGCTGATGCAGAGGTATACATGCTTACAATGTAAATGCTTCTAACCAACAACAGTGTTTTACATTTTGTCAACTGGAGGGCATTTAGAAAGATGTGAAACATTTAAAGCTCTTACATGTACTATGACTTTGTTTATGTGAGTTGCCCACATTCTACCCCCTGAGTTATTTGAGGGTATGTATGGGTCAGGGAGATGGCAGTTGGTTGTTATGCCTGGTATGTGCTTTACCTTTCCCCTGTCCTCATTAACCCATGGGTCAGCCCAAATTAAACTCACTACAGTTTAATAACTAACAGACTACAAAGACTGAAGGCAGAACAATGGTAATTCCTGAAAGGTACATACCCAATGAACTTTGAATTTCTTCAACCAACTTGAAATTACATTTTTATCAGACTATCAAAACACATTTCCATGCTGAAGCACCAGGGGTTGGGTATGTGTGTTAAATGACCATCCTGATAGGCAGTCCATGGTTGATTTATTTATTTATTTGATTAGTATTCAACATCTGCTCAACAGTATTTCACTTATACAACAACTGTGTTGCCCCTGTAAGGCCTGTATGGTGGAAAACCGACAAAAACCACCCAGCAATCTCCACAGTCACCAGAAACTTTCCTTATTCCCAAAGTCCACAAAGGGGATTCAAACCCATTTCCGGGTAAAAGAATAGCGGCTTATGGTTGAGGATATCATTGTATATTCATACTATGGTTTAAAAAGCAAATGTTTGCATCCACAAATTCCATGTTCGTACATGTGTTCACCACTTTTCTAATATTGGTTTGGTGATAAACTACATTTACCAATGTCTCAGAATTAGTTTTTAACATAAATCCATGATTATACGACAAATTAAAACCAGATCATATCTGTGTTACGTGACAATCCTGGAACATAGGCCAAATGATATTAATGTATTTTCTCCTGTACACTAAATTATCTTTCTATCAATCTTTCGGTAGTATAGTTTTACTGGGTGTTTGAAGCATCATCTTCTACGGTGATAGAACACATTCAGAACTATGTGCCATTCTATTAGCGGATATTATCTTTAGTTATGGTTTGCTGAGAAGGCTAGGTTAACCAAACATAATATTATATTGTCCACACATGTTAACACATCAAAAGAGAAACAAGAGAATGCCTAATGGACAATAATCAACATACTTCGTTTAATAGGACCCTACATATGTGATCATTGAAAGAAGACAAAGAGGCAAACAAACAGGTTTTTGACTGATGTATAAACACACATGAACACTGTGCAATTGTATACATTAATTATTCAATCCTGAAATATTGATCACAGATGAATAAATATGGTAAACAGGTGAAGTATTGATTATACAGAAAACCACATCTTTTCATCTTGTTTTAATTTAGTGACTCCAAAAAAGTTATTTGTTTGGTTGGTGTTTAGCCTAGCATTCAGGTTATTTCATTCGGTGTACAGTGGAACACCAAGAAGATTGGTTGATTAGTGTTTAACGCCATGCTTATGGGCATTTCATTAACTCACATTGGTGTATTCCAACAGTTGGCAGCAAAACCAAATGTAAAACACGACCAAATAACTTGAAGTGGCTTCAGGTGTTACAATATAATGTAAAGTAATATTACATGTACGTATGTCACAGTTAATGACTCTACATGTAATAAGAAGAATTTAGGTCATACTAATCAAGCAGAATGATCTACATCTCATTACATGAATTCATACAGTCATTCAACTGTTTCATCAGATGAGTCAGCCAAAGTAACAGTTCAATAATGAAATTAATAGAATGGAATTTAGTCACAGTTATAGCCAGGTGAGCATTAAATAGTAATAAATAAAGGTAGGCGGTATTTGGTATGAAAAGTGTTCTGACATTGTCTATGGCGAATGAGAGTGATAATAGAGTAGTTCAAATATGTCACATTTCTTGACAGAAATTTGTCCTGGTTATGTTCATCAGAAGTAGAAAATATTCAGTGTTGGCAGCGAAAGTACAAAGTTGTTTAGATTTTTGTTATCTTAAACTCTTTCAGTACCCATACAAATTTATTTTCAATTCATCATGCATAGTTTCTTTTTTTTCTTCCTTTTTTATCATTTCCATTCCCTTATATTATTACCATGAATTCAAAGTTCTGTCAACTGGCAAATTCAACATTTCCTTGTAGGCTTACATTCATTTCCATGGTAAAGAATTGATTCCTCAGTAATATGTCGAAATCTCATTTTGCCTTATCTTTTTTTGTGTGTGGTTGAGAGGAGAGAAGGGCTAGTGGGTAAGTGGAGTAAAGTGTTTCCTGTCTGAGAGATGTAGCTGTCAGGGAGTGAGTGAGACTTTGGCACTCTAACAGCTATCATCACATGTTCGTCATTATAATAACTCACAGTTATACCTCACAGTGAATGGTCAATACCTGCCGAATAGTAGATTTCTCATCTGGAAATGTTAGAACCCTTTTTCCCCAACCAAAGAAACCAGAGTGAACACTTTTATTTTACTTACATAAAGTTATGTTAGGTAACAAGAACTGCTATTGTTGGATGACTCTTATGCAGAATGTTTAAATACAAAGATTATATATCTGTCATCAATCATCATACAGAAACACCATGGCAACTGGATAATCAGGGGATTCAATAAATTGACCAGACTCACTATAACCCAGTATCCAACAAGAGGCCATTGATTTATTATCACATTTACTTATCAGAATCATGAAACAGTTAACAATCTAACTATCTGATGCATTTATTGCTCTAAAATATCACACAATTCTCATAAATCTACAAAGCATTCCTGCTTTTCGTCATGGCAACGGTCACTTCAGGCTGTGATAAAGTAAATCATGCAAGAACTATCCCAAAATGTTCAGAGAATTTATGTGGATAGTTATTTTAGTATACATAAATTGTTAACTGACACAACTATTGTGATGATGGATTCCTCTAAATTTGCGAAAAACTTACAGGAACATATATCACAAAACATAAGCTCAAAGCTGATGAAAGGCCACGCTCAACCAAAACATGGGAAACTGAGAAGGCAGTCAAGAGATGAACAAGCTGTTAAAGCAAACATTTTCCTATGAGTTTTATCTAGTGATGCCAGGTGGTTGATATTTCTAAGTGGGTTAGAGAAAAAATACTTCTGGGCAACTGCCCGATATTGTTGGTGTGCAGTTTGTACGTCATTAGGTGATGTTTGTAACCAAGCAACCTAAGGCCCACACTGACCATCTGTACAGAGCTCTATTTGACCCAAACATTAGCTGTACCATGGTTGCAGATTGGGTGCTTCAGGACCAAAAGAAAAGAGATGTATATATGTATTTACCTGGATAAAAATGAGGTCGTGGTACTGTGAGCCTCTGTAGCTCAGTCGGTTAGAGCGCTGGCACTGCTAGCCAGAAGCTCGACTTCGAATCCCGGAGTAGGCAAGGAAATTTTCTTTCTCCACATTTACCGGTATACAAAAATATATATATTTATATGTTACATGTATTGCATTTTCTCCAGATACGCCTGTAGATTATCCAGAGTAACTCAAGATTCTGATCTCTCTGGAAACGTGTGTGAGAATTTATCTAGAACATGAGACGATTTATTGACTTTAATAAGTCAATAATCCTGTGCTATTGTGAGTACTCTGACAAAAATATATATACATGTACATGTGTTTTTCTTGAAAAACATGAAGCGATAGGCCATCTCATTCTTTCTTTCCTCTGTGGCACAAGTGTACCTTTTGAACATTAATAAAGTATGTCTGAAAGACGTAAAGGGTAATAGGAACAAAAAAGTCGGCTAAATGTGATCAGCTGTTTACACAAGAACTCTGTCTATTTGAAAATAAATGGATAAAAAAAAAAGGCAAAACAAATCAATCTAAATGATCGATGCAACACAGTCTCTTGTGGCTTGTGGTTCTGAGAAAGTTCAATAAAAATTGTTGACATGAATAAGTAATGGCAAACATTGATAGCATGATCTTAGCTGCTTATAAATTAATATCAGATGCACAATACCAATCATATTACATCAATAGTTTATGTTTAACACTAAAGAGAACAGGATTTTTCTAAATAATAAAAAAACACAACATTTGAGCTAAGTTTTAGCAGAAAAAGACGAAATACATATAAAATATTATTTCAAGCACTTGCTTGAGGAAGATTTTAGCACAGACATAACAAAAATGTACAATAATAGAACCTCCACGCAGCAGACAATTCCAAAAGAGAGTCAGTGAATGTGTCTTTTTCCTAAGTACGCCTATGTATAACTTCTTAATGTTGCCAATGAATTCAATTCATAATATAATCAGAACCAACTTGACCATACAATTCGCTAGTCCAGGTTGTAATGAATGAAGCTGCATTAGAATATCATAACAGTAATTACATGTACATGCTTTGCTGAATTACAAATTCACACATGAAACTGGAAGCCCCCTCAGCACTTAATCCCTGCTTCTCATCAGAAGTTAACTCTGTTACCGGTAATTCCACTTCCAAATAACAAAAAAAAAATTAAAACTAAAAATGCTCTCAGAATATTTAAATGAGAAACTGTCAGTCCCATACAAGATTCATAATCTTGACTCGTTACACAAACATGCAAAGCTTTAATAGATGATATAATAGCCGGCCCTCTACACATAATTTAAATAATGGCTGGATTTCTTCAGCTCATACAAGCCTTGTACCCAATGGGTATTTTCTATTTCAACGAAACTGTTTTTATTTACAATCTTGATATAGGACTTCTATATAATTATAAAATGTTTATATTTTTTCGTCTAGAATCTCTTTCAATGAATCCAGTTGGATATAAAACAAATAAGTTTATGTATTACATAAAATAATTTAAAGCCTGTTCTATAATAATTTAAATAGCTTTTAATTTCTTCATTTTTTAAAGCATTGAAACTGATGGGAGAGAAAATTGAATGGAATTTGATTTACTTTTTTCCTTCCACAACATTATCAAAACTGTAGATCCCATATCCAGCTTACCTGAATGATCAGAAGAAGAAAATAAACATGTTGCTTGTTTACCAGTTGAGACAGCTAAGTAAGAACACAACAAGTAACAATAATACAATCACATTGATCACCATTCCAATTTGTACAGACTTGGCTTCAGGTTTGACCGCTCCATTCACAGGTGTTTTAACATTCATCATTCTGCTATAAATCAGGTATGTCTCTGCACCCTATCAAACTGTCTAACTATTGCTTCTTGTTCCTGCACTGGTGATGGCCTAACAACCTAGTGTTGGCCCACAGTAGAAAATAACTGACTGGGTAAGGATTACATCTGGCACCAGATACAAACCAGGCAAGTTTTTTCCAAAAATACTCTTCTGTTCCTGATAGAGGATACAGGTAGACTGTTCTTCACTAACCTCTTAACCTCTTAACACAGTTCTTAACTCTCTCACTCATACACCAATCACATGACATCCATGGAATTACAGTATCTTTTATACTCAACTCACACAGGTTGTCTTACACATGAAATAGTATTGATAAAATATCAAAATAAGCATAAAATATCATACAATTATTAAACATTGAACATACATGTATGCTAATCTGGAGCTCAGATGATAGTTTCGGAGTTATTTTCTGTCGGGCGAAAAATAACCTCTGAGCATACTCTGATCTATCCATTGGAATTATTTTATATTTTTGTAAATAACTAAAAACATCCAAATAAGTGTAACAACAGACAAAATTGGCAACTGCAATTCTTTCTCACTTTTGACCTCCATACACCTAGAAGTTTTGAAACGCCCTGGAACAAAATCCCTGAAAGAGGCTGCTGTGTATATGGAGATTATATTTTGCGAGAAAAATTAGTTATTTTGAGTTACCGTACCACAGAATCACATGAGTTATAGATATTGTTCTCAAGAAGTATGAGGTGGAGCTTTCTGTTAATTCCACTTACACATTTCTATATTACCCTATAAATTCTTCAACCTTTTTGCAACAATAAGACTTTCAGTCAGACTAACTTGTTAAAATCTCAGACACAGAGGCTTATTAATAAGTTATACAGTAGGCTATAATAATAAATTAATTATTTATAATTGGATTACGCCCGTTATCAAATTTGCTTGTGGTCTAAAATCCATGAAAGAGGCTGCTATGTAAATGTATATGGAGATTATATTTTGCAAGATAAAAGTTTCAGAACCGTTAAATATCAGCATAAAAAATGTATTTTTGTATAGGCCTAAGCTCCCATTAACTATAATGCTTAATTCCTTGTGTATATGTACAGGTGACGTCACTACTAAAATTCAAAATGCATGTAACTTGTGAATGTCTCCGTTATGCTGACTTTGGGACCATAAAATATGGGCATGTTTTATTAAATTACACAGGGAAAATAGGCAAATATGGTCGAAATTTGCTGGCAATCAAATAATTAAACATCCACATAGACAGGCTGTTTAGTTCGGACTGGTTTAAGGTTTAGTTGTGAAGAGACTCAATAATAAGAGATCATACTTTCAAGGCAGTATAAATACATTCTGATAGACCTTTATGGCTTTGATTACGTCAATATAAAAATCAATTACTTAAAAATAAAGTCATAATCTATTTTGAGCTTGAAAGATATAAACTGTTTTGGCAATGGAGTAAAGTTTGGGTGCCAAAGTTACTATAGACAGTCTAAGAATAGAAGCAAATCGTTATTTACTTCTAAGATCTATTGCACCTGTTCGGTTAGGTCACTGCCGATTCAAGTACAAACAGATACTTATCTTGTTAAAAAGTTAAGAGCTCAGCAGGTGATATTTTACTAGGATTACGTCACGGTATACCACACCATAGTGTAAACCAGACCAACCAAACTATTTATTTGGTACTGAATAAGAATAATGGTCTTTCAAGCAATTTACCACACTGAAGGATTGAGCCGATCATCACTATGTGATACAGACGTTTACTATTTTATATAATCCAAATCTTGTCCATTACTGATAAGTACACCTTTTTTTACTTCCCCATGTTCAATAAGTATTAATGGACATGGTAAATTGCATTATTCATACCAATAGTTTCTCTTGTACTGGAAAGTTTGGCTCTGACATGGCCTAGAAACACTTTTGAATCAGATTCTGCCAGTCAATTTGAATATAAATTTATAACAAACTTTTAAGTTCAATAAAGAGCCCTTACCCACCTTTCTTCCTTAAAAACTGGATGGTTTTTGGTTATCACAAGAATGGTGAATGGAACTGAACCTATGAATATAGTGAAAAGGATTTTGTGACAGTGATTAGCTCTCTGTTAATTTTAACGGTTAATGAATATCGGACTTTTGGTTAACTGATACCACATAATAAATGTAAATTAATGGCAAATATACTATATTTAGCAAATAAAAATCTGTAGTATAACTTTTACTGTAATCAAAGCATGTTTCAGAAAAACAGTATTTGGCAGAGGGTAGTTGGCAAGAGCTTCCTGTGTCCTGATGCTCTCTGAGCTAAGGGGCATCTGAAGCAGTCCATTTGTTGTTGTGTACTGTTTTTCGGCCTCTTCAAGTCCTGTAGTGTCTTGTGTGTTGCCAATGTCATTTAGGTCTGGAAGGTCATCATTTGAGTAAAACAATCTCAAAGGTACGATGTAAAATGGAACCCTAGACAACCAATCAATCAATCAATCAATGAATAACTGACGTAGCAGCTCCAACCTGGAGGCAGAGAAGAGCTAGCTGACATAATATGTGCACATGTATACATGTAGTGTACATGTACATAATAAAATTGTTTGTCCAGTTGACCAGATTTATTAAAAACCTGGATGTCTGACAATTCACACCATCTCAATCAATCAATGAGTAAGTCAGTCATTTAATTTTTTTGACATTTATCGGAGGGAAGGGAAGTGAGACTGACAGTGAGAAAACTTTCACTTCTCATCTTGCAGCTAAAACTGACAAAGAACTCAATTCTTTGCTCAATGAAATTTAACACAAAAATAGATCAATGCGCACATGCTTAACATGTCCAGGAATTATATAAACTCACATTTTTTAGATATAAACATAACAGCTTTTACGAAGATTGCCGCCACCCCTCGATAAATTGCAAAATTTCTCACGGACAAAATTCATAAATCACAAATATCTCTCCAAATCCTACATTAGACACATGTCACACATACATTATTTTAAAAATTTCTCGTTAAAACAAGGGATTTACTCAAACTACTGTTGTAGTCCCAAATTGAAAAGGATAAACATGTAGTATGTAAGTTGTGACCTAAGATAAGTGTCTATTTTCTTACTCCTGATTATCACGGTTCACCCCTCGGTAAACTGTAAAATTTCTCACGAAAAAACAACATAAATAGGTCACAAATTTCTACATAGATTATTTTCAAAATTTCTCCCCAAGATTTCAATACAATTGGTTGGCAGTTGCATGTTGCTTCTAGGAAGCCTTATATTTTTGTAATTCCAGTGAAAAGACTGGTAACCACGAGCAAATATGTTATAAACCTTTCTCACTGTCCATCTTATGCAAACACAATAAGAGACATACTTCGATCACTTCACTACTTTAGCACTTGTCACTCTGCCTATTTAGTATTAGCCATAAAGCCAGCTACAAACACTGGTCATATAGCCTGCTGATGTTATAGGCGTAATTACATAAAAGACAAGCCTACTGTGTGCTAACTTGTGTGAAATTGAGTGAAGCGTAACACATTCCTGTCACATACACAATTGTTTGTCTTGACAGCAGTCTCTGATATAACCTATCATTGTCAAAACCTTATTGATGATTGAATAGTCAGTACATTTAGAGGGAAGACACCCTTCATAATCTCATTATCTGCATGACCAATGCCTATTTGTCCTATTATATGACTCTTTTTTTTACTTTCTTCACATTAATCAAATGCATACCAAATGAACAACGAGAACAAACAAAAACACCATGAAACAAAATAGAAGATTATTAGATATTTTATTGAAGCATTTAACTGTACTACTGTTGAGCTAAACAAAAATTATAAATTACAATGAAATTCAATGATTGTTCTCACCTCACCAACATAAATCCTTCAAATACAAAAACCTGTTTTTGTTGGTTTCTGGTATCTGCTGCTTAGTTTATCACATTTTGTCATTTCTTTATTCTTTTTTTCCCTTCAGTTCTTATTATTATTACTGTAAATGCTCAACAAATTCGACCCTATTTACCACTTATAAAACTACATTTTATGCAAAGTTTAAGAAGTGTAGAAACA
>JAVFBZ010007924.1:0-12207 GCA_032466195.1 Katharina tunicata
GTATAAATGTAGAGAAAGAAAATTTTGCTTGCCTCCGCAGGGATTCGAACTCGGGTCTCTGGCTAGCAGGGCCAACGTATATATATTTTTGTATAAATGTAGAGAAAGAAAATTTTGCTTGCCTCCACCGTTTATCATGTAGCCTTAATCTAGGAAAGAAAGATATGTATCGACATTGCACCTATAACATCAGCAATTGGTGCATTTAAAGAAGTTTCCCTGCCGCTGAATAACACTTTTTTGTTATGACACTTAATATTACATTTCGAAATACATTACGTTAGCGGCCTTCATTACTATTATGACGCTGCAGGTAGGCGCAATTCATTTCAGCACGTAACAAAGAAATGATGTCACGAATTACTCCTTTTCGAATAACTGGCGAACTAAAAAAGGCGGCTCTGATCCGTATCCGAGCCGGCTTAATTAAGTTCACATTTTCGATTCCCGTGTAACCGCGGCTAAGGTCACATGTGATGTTTTATGACTTACTAGTATTTGTTGTAATCGTTTTATATGTAGATGATAATAAGAATATTACATTGAATACCATTTTATACCGCGGCTCGTGACTTATCATTTCCACCACGGACTCGAGCAATATTAATGGTTTTCAAACTTTACCGTAAAATATTTTCTATTTATGTTTCTCTACTCGACTCGTTAACAGACATTTTCTTGTAGTGATTCAATCCTTCGAACAGCTAAACTATACGCCAGGCGCGCAAATCATTATGATATTCCTGTTTAAAAACACCAGAAAAGTGTTTTCAGCATGTACTGTATGTGTTTGTTTCGTCCATTTATCCGCCGTTAATATTGATGTTACAAAAACATGACGACTAAGATGGATTTTCAACTTCTGCATGGGTATATACAATGTTCTGAATACATTCAATATACCCAGAAGTTAAAAATCCATCTTATAGTCGTCATGTTTTTGTTATGTACCCAGCTTCTTAATGCCGCTTTAACACAATATTGATGTTGTTATTTGGCGTATTTGTATGCATCAGGTTAGTAATATACCCAATCGTGAATTAAATCCGTATTGTTAGTTTGACGACGAAGATGGCTATAAACTCTAGATTATGGATTAGCATGTTTCCGAAACACGCAAAGCCAACGGAGGCCAAGGAAGTGAGCTTCGGAAACCAGCTTGGAATAAAAAAGATGCTACATGAATTATAGGTGAAGGTTCGCAGCAAATTAACAACTGACATTTATTATGGTGATGTACTTTGATGTTTTACCGCTTCTTGTTGACACAGCTATTACAGTACTGCTGTATTCAATCATGTATGCGTAATTTGGTAAATGTCCCTATAGGCGTAAATCGAGTAGAACAAATTTAATGGAAAACGATAGACCTTATGTTCACGTTGGATGTTCTAATGTTAATCACTATGCATTATTTGATAGATTACCGATACATACAAATATTTTCTCACAGGGATATCGAAATATGCCATTAAAACCAATTAACCTTCAGTTTAACATTAAACAACAGCCAAATGGGCCCCAGTAGGACATTATTATCTGACACGTACAATTCATCCATATGACATATGACTACCACTGAAAAGAACCGTTACGTAATACGAGAAAGATTTATGGCTCATTAAATCTTTATCCCTACTTAAAATCAACATGATCCAAACATTCAACTTCAACCTACTGTCAGCCTAGCTTGTGTAGATTTTTTGGATGTTACAGTCTACAAAGGTGTCTATTTTGCTGTAACAGGGATGTTGGATTATAAGATATTCTTTAAAGTTACGGATACCCATCAACTACTCTATGCTAATTATTTTCATTCGCCTCACACCTTTAAGAGAAGTAATAAATCCCAAACAATAAGGTTTCATAGGAATTGTAGCAACCACGTTTCCTTCAACGAGACCTGTTCTAGATGTAACCTAGACTATTATATACCAGAGAGGGCTTTCTTCGTCGGGGAGCAAGCTAAAAATGTTGTGGTATATGTTTTAAGCCGTGATTGTGAAAACATGTCATACCTCATTATTTGTAAATTTCTAATCCTGTTAGGCTTAGAGCCAACACTCATTTGAGTTCAATCAGATTACAGGCGATTACCTCCCCAATAGCTGAACATTTCTCCCTTCCTGGCCATATATCATTTAGAAATCATGCCGATTGAAACAAAAATGTGGATTTTCCCTCTGAAGAGGAAACCAAACGAAAACGCTTGAAGGGAGAAGATTATTGAATTGAAACACTTCAAACGTCGTATCCTGTCTTTCACGTTGAACCAGGTTACGGTTCAAGGATAGACATTTTCCTTTCGTATTCAAATATGACCAGCCAGGCACCGGATTTGCTAGTCTCTTAATACAGGAATATCAAGACCTTGTACCCTACATGATAATGCCTCTATCACAGAGACCTATTATAGCGTACAAGAAGAACAAAACTCTCAAGGACCTAATGGTTGAGACGAAACTCCCTTGTGTATCATTTAACTCATAACTTCCCTGATATTCATTGGAGGACTAATGGGTTTATTACTAGCTCCAAACGATACTCTTTTCAAGATGGGTTGACTTTAATCTATATATATTTGTATAACGAGTAATCACACTGACACAGGGATAGCGACTAATTAAAGCCGATAAATAAATATCTATGTGTGCTACATATTCGCCACATATTTTCTTCACAATTTATATGTATTTTTTATTCTCCAGATGCGCCTTTAGGTCATCCAGAACAACTCGAGATTAAGATCTATCTAGAAACTTGTTAATTTGTCCGTATTTCGATTTTATTGAGCTGATATCCTTGTGCCAGTGTGGTTATTCTTGACATAAATATATATGTACTGTATGTACCTATTCCTGGTGTTGTGAAGGGGACTCAGCAGTTCAACGTTCACCCAAGTCACGGCGCGGGTGGCGGGGTTTGATCAATAAACCAAAACGAATTCCCTTAGTGTGTCCATAGTTGTTGTTATGCTCTGTAACTAATCCCTTAATAAACTATTTTTATCAGAAAATGTGGACAAACTCTGCGAGCTCAAGATTGCCCTTCGCCCTTTGGGAAACTACATTAAACTGATCGACATGTGTAGGGATGTGATTATGTTGTTGTTGTTGTAGCAACATGAATCGATATTCGCCGATCATTGTTGGTCACGAACTAATTATCCGCGTATTTACAAAGCTAATGCTTCTAATAATTGCGGACAATTTAGGACTACACAAATCAAGGTTATTGAATACCGACAAAAACATAATGCAGACAAATTAACAACGAACTGTAAAGTTAAAGACGTACAGTACCGATGAACGTTTAACCGACACGATTGTGTATTTAAAACATGGTTTGGTAATAAAAAAAATAAAATGAGTACGAGCGTAATCCTAAATTAAGTGTTTCATATTTTAAAACTATTTGATGGTTCATTGTGCAACCTCTAAAGGGAATTTCTTCGTTTTATATCCGCGAGATTGTACTTTCTTATTTGAGGTCTGAAATATCCATCTAGGATATCTCAAATATATTTTCAATGA
Organism: Katharina tunicata; assembly: GCA_032466195.1. Lineage (NCBI taxonomy): Eukaryota > Metazoa > Mollusca > Polyplacophora > Chitonida > Mopaliidae > Katharina > Katharina tunicata. Next base: position 3,534 of record JAVFBZ010007924.1, read on the forward strand.
TAACCGCTGTATACATGTACCTTTGCAGGATAAATTGTTGTCCTAAATTGTTTTGTTTTTTTTTCATTTATTTTTGTTCTTCTGATACGTTATTATTTTTCTGCAGTTGTTCCATGGAACGTGTGATTCATCCAATGGTAAGTAAACTCCCCCCTCCCCCCATATTCCTTCTCTAATACAAAAGGGATTTCATTCAATATTCCATTATGAAAACCAATGGTACCGCGTTCAGTCATTATATTAACAATTACAAATATTTTAAAAGTGTAAAGCCACGCGTGATCTCGACATTAAATTCAAAACGTTTTCTCTTTTGGCTTCTACTTTAAGTTTCACCCCTTTATACTTTTTCCCACCGTAATTTAAATGGCATGGCCTCAACTACAGCGTAGAAACACCAGCCAAACCAAAACTGATAATAATCGTTATTTCCTTTATTTATTTATTTGTTTATTTATTCATTTATTTCTTTAGAATGCAAGAGCTGCGAATTAAACATTTCAAAGGTGGATATAACTTACGATGCGAAAGTTAACGATAAATTGGCTGAACTGGCATGTGTCCATTGGAAGTCTGCAAAGAAGAAAAAAAAGTTCAGTTTAAAGAGTGGCAAGGACTTTTTCAGTATCAAAGACAACGTTTTGTACTTGAAATCAACAGAAAAGTGTCCAACCGAGGTATGAGCTAAGAGTTTATCTTGTTCTTAGGTGCATTCCCATGATGCGCTAAGACTCGCTTAAAGCTGTCGTGTGCGAATAACTCATTGGGACGTATGGTCACATATATCAATTTGCTAAACAAGATTGCATAGTTAAACATACAATAACCTGCTGAACAAGGTCATTTTAAAAGCAGATGTACCAAACCCTAAGTTAACTACTACTGTCGTGGACTATCATGATCGATGATGATGATGACAAGGGGTAAAGGCGAACGGCAATAATTGCTAAACAAAACTGGCAGTTTGTCTTCACCTATAATTCATGTCGAGAAACGCAGTCATATGATTGAAATATTCTTGAGCGAATCATCAGCATATACTGTTTGTATCAATTCAAATTCCGTGTTCATATGCTGGTCATTATTTTATTTTTGGATTTCTTGCAGTTGACATTAAAATGTTCCAGCGTGGAAATGAAGTTGGGAGTGAACTGTGCGATGGGTGTGAAATCACAATCTGAGAAAGATGGTGAAGTGACGACAGAAAGCGGCGTAATGTCAGACGGCACAACTGTTGTTGAAAATAGTTCACATAGCGCAGCTAAGCGCAGTGTCACTGATGATTGGGAAACGTGTCCTATCACAGTGTTACCTGAACGTATAACAATAACAGATAAATTGACAACACCACCAACCCCAGACAGTTTCACACAGGACAATGAAGAGGGTCTGAATACGGTAAAGACAGAAGCAACAACAGGTAAGATAAACACATAATCCTATCATCGATAATAATGTGTTACCGGACACAAATATAATATAGTCTGGACTTTCCCAATACACCTCATCCCAATGCCTTTAACCTCTCTATACTTCTTCGCTAACCTTTGCTTTAATCAAATCATATTGCAATGTATCAGGTAGACTCAAACGTTCAGACAATAGTAGCCAGGGGCCAGTCTTTAGAATCGAGTGTGGCTTACTTAATTGTTATGACGACACAATATCATCACTGCTATGCGTTGTTAGACACAATCATCATCAACTCTATCATGTTCATTGTGATGATCTTTGTCATAATCTGATGATCATGGTCGAAGTTTCATTCGATCCGTTTACAACGACTGAATGAATTCTTCACATGAATACCATGGTAGCAGGGTTTCGCCGGTCGGCCTCTGAAAAGACCATTTTCGTAGAAAAAACGATAGAATTTGTTTATTTATCAGGGTATGTTCAGAAGGCTGTTTGCTCTCTATAGAATTAAACTGTCAGGTTGGCTACGTGGTCTCCGTCAACATGACAGAAAATACCATGGTAGCAGGGATTCGCCGGTCGACCTTTGAAAAGTCCATTTTTGTAGAAAAAACGATAGAATTTGTTTATTTATCAGGGTATGTTCAGAAGGCTGTTTACTCTCTATAGAATTAAACTGTCAGGTTGGCTACGTGGTCTCCGTCAACATGACAGACAATACCATGGTAGCAGGGATTCGCCGGTCGACCTTTGAAAAGTCCATTTTCGTAGAAAAAACGATAGAATTTGTTTATTTATCAGGGTATGTTCAGAAGGCTGTTTGCTCTCTATAGAATTAAACTGGCAGGTTGGCTACGTGGTCTCCGTCAACATGACAGAAAATACCATGGTAGCAGGGTTTCGCCGGTCGACCTTTGAAAAGTCCATTTTCGTAGAAAAAACGATAGAATTAGTTTATTTATAAAGGTATGTTCAGAGAGCTAAGTTTGCTCTTTATAGAATTAAACTGTCGGGTTGGCTACGTGGTCTCCGTCAACATGACAGAAAATACCATGGTAGCAGAGTTGTAGGGAGGTAAGATGGCAAGGAGATCAACCTCCTAGCAATTTCACCTGACATACTCTATTAGCAACCTTTGTCACTTGTAATCTTTGCAAGTTCGTAAGTTCGAAAAGGACACGCTGGATGGAATTGAATACCAGATTACTATGCAAGATTGCTTATTCGTATTCGCCTACCATGTTAAATCTGCCATCTGTAAAGAAATCTCGTCTTCACTCTTCATTTCCGCAGTACTCGGATTAAATGTAGATCGCAATCAATCAAGATTTAGTGAAACCCAAACCCAACTACACTTCTTTACTTTAATCCTCGAGGCACTAATTGCATAATACTGATAAATGTATCTAGACACCTGATCCCTAAAGCAATAATACTAGATTTTGTCAGTCATTTAAAACGTTGGCATTGTTATGGCACGCCGCTTTATCACTTTTCTCGTAATTATATGAAAAATAATTACACATATGTAAAAACATTTATCATGTATAAAATAAAATTAACATATGTAATATGCTCTCCAACAGAGTTCCCCTTTTTTGCCCTCTCCGCGCCAAAAACTAAGAAATTCCTCGAAAACAAGGAGTGAATAATTACGAAGTCGAGGATGTACGGGGGTCGTTCGTATTTCCTGAATTGATTTTACCTATGTACAAAAGAGTTCCACCTACGTTTAATTTTACATATGTAAAAAGATTTACACAAATGTACATTTTATGTTAATTTGACAGATGTATAATTCTTTTCAAGATATGTTGAATTCTTTTCCACATATGTGAAAAGGCTTTGTACAGATGTCAAATAGATACTCAATTCTTTTTTACATCTGTTAATTAACGAAGTTCACATATATGAAAAACATTTACACATCTGTCAAATAAACCTATTTATTTGACAGATGTGTAAATGTTTTTCATATATGCGAAATTCGTTAATTAACAGATGTAAAAAAGAATTGAGTATTTATTTGAACCTATTTATTTGACAGATGTGCAAACTTTATTACAATATTCTGGAACATATCTTGGTAATAAAAAAAAACACTGATGCATGCATCAATACAAAATTTCACAATATTTAACGAAGCGGAATGGCCAAAATCATCCGATGAGTGTTGATGATTCTAAGCTATATTTACCGTCCACCACGACTTGTTTTGACACAGCATTTCACATCCTGCAGACAACAGGTATTGTGTTTACGTCAGAACGATCAACAAAAAAATTCCATTATGTCAATGGTAAAACACAAATATTAAAGCAGGATCGTGCAATCTCCAATAACCATAAACATCTAGTGGGTGAGAACTTTTCGAAGAGACATGGACTCTTAAACGAGGAACGAAGAGTAAGTGAAAATACAATTATTTACTACAAAGTCATAACATACATTAAAAATCATAACAATTTGATTATCTCAACCCATGTTTTTATATGTGCTTAGAAAAAAATGCCAAATAGCCAAATATATTGGGAAAATTTTTAAAAGCAATTAAATGGTTAAGAAATGCTTCATTTACATTTTACTAGATTGTCGATAATACAAAATCCTATTAAACGGTGATACTCGCAATAGCAATCCAGTTTATCGTGGCGTCAGTTAAACGCTCTAGAATATCACTTACTATAGAACCGTTAATAGCTCTTTAGTCGAAGCTTTTTGTTATTACAGGAAATTGAGTGTATAATAGTGGGGTTGATTAAGCTGAGCATTATTAAGGTCAAAAACCCGTGAGTCACTTAAACAACACGATGTAGTATTTGTTATAGGTTTTAGTCGAGTGTATAACTTGACCAAATTAATGGCCAAACACCGTGGCTATTATTGGTTATATTTGATACTTGATCTTATCTTATGTTGCATGAATAATTGAAATACTTACTGAAAAAAGGACTAATATGCAGTGCAATTGCATATAATATAAAACTTCAATTTACGATTAATTTAGAGACAATAAAACAGATTTCCCATTAATCCCATCTAAAAGGTATGAAAGAGATAATTATTTTCAAGTAGGCCTACTTTGAACGGATCTTCGGGCGACAATTCCCGTTAGTTATCTAGGTCTATCACGCTTCCGGGCCTATTTAAAACAGACTGTTACAAATCGGCCAATTCTCCTCCGTCACTAATATCAGCGATAGAATAGACTATCAAGGGAGGTCATCGGTATGGGTTGGATCGAGGCCTACATTCCACTCAATCGGTCAAACCTAGCGCGATTTCTCGTTATTTTGCTCTCGTAACAAAGCTCAGTCGCAATAGTTGTATGAATATGTCACAAAATGATACATTTCGTTCGCCGGAAGCCTGTTTACCGCCGTATGCCCAATAACCACATATGTTAACATTGGATTAACGAGCGAATTTCTTATGGCTTTAGATGCACACTGTTTAGTTTATAAATAAATTATGTTCTGAATGTAAAACAAATGGAAACTCTGGAATCTATCTACATTGGCAGTTTTACTCACAGGCTGTGAAAAAGTTCCGGCTAAAATGGCGATGATCCAAAGACATCCGAGATTATGTGCACAGTACATTCTATGACTTCCGAGTGCATTCCACTAGAAGTACCCGTGAAGGCCACTATGTACCGCTTACAGCAGTGCCTAGGTGACAACAAAAAGTAACGGTCCATTAAAGTACGATATGAAATTGATTGAAGATTTCTGCCACAGTTGTCACGTACAGCTGATAACGGCCATCTAAGGTCAACTTCAAAATACACATGAATACAGAATACAAAATCCATTGAGGCTAATACCAGTTTATGGGCGAAGTCTGTCCTGGAGGATGTGGAGCATTAGGAATGTTGTGGAATTTGAAAACCACAACCACCCTACACACAGCCAAACGCCCATGGTAACTAAACACAAAGTTTAATATCCTGTGAGAATATTTGAAATATTGTACATTCTTACTCCGTAACAAAGTTGTTCAATGTTCTTTAATCTCTAAATTTAATATTAAATATCTTATTTATCCTGTGGTTTTTGGAGAGAAACCTATCTTTTAGCAGGTTGTGAATCGTAAACAAGATCACCAACCATGTACCCTTTCACGATAGCACTGGCATCGTATAGGTGCTACTGTCTTTCTTTGGCCATCTTCAATGGCATCCTGGCCGCCTCGTGTCAAAAATGTAACATATACCGCAGCCTCTGGCGATAGTCGTAGATATTATCGGTTTCCGTTTATGTAAGTAAATCCCTGGAAAGAAAAACGTAAGGCTACAATTCCCTCCCTAGCGCCCATCGGGTTGTTGGCTTGCTGTGTAGCTTGACGGGACAAAAGGCCTTGCGAAAAGGCATTGGAACAATTGAATCTGAAAGTCGCTCTCATGGATTGTATCAATTTTCAAGAGACTACACAAACGCCAGATTAGCTCATTTACCAAACACTGATCTTTTGATTCGATTGGTTTGGTAATGCGTAAGCCTCGGTCCAGCTCGTAAACTGGATGATGACTACCAGTTTGTAGCGATTATAACCGTTGCTTGGCGGAAGTGGGCCCAGTCCGTCAAGATGCAATCTGTCCATTGGGACACCGTAATAGTATGCTTGGAGTGGACTCGGCGTTTGTAATCTTTCTCAGCTGCTTCACTTTCTTGGCATCCTTTTTCGAGGTATTCAACATTTGGTGTGATACTGTACCATTGGAAAATGCTTCACTTGCTACAATGTTCTCCCGATACCCTGGTGACCTGAATAGCACATATCCATATACCCTCTCTTGCGAGGGGCTACTTTTCGCCGAGAGCATGTCCCATCATCGTTCAACCAAACAAAGTAAACTACCCCATAGACAAACTCAAATTGAGTGAAAGTCAATCAATCAACAATTCAAAAGCGCTGGCTTTCTCCTCGGATTTGGATTCCCGTCTGAGTTGGAGGTTCGTTTTTTCAGCGATTTTGACAGTTTTTAAAGTCAGGGTCAACTATTTGAGCTTTTGTCATCTCTTCTGTTTTTGTTGTTTCCAGCCAGTTACACTTTCTGAAACAACTTGAGTGTTACTCCGTACTGCCTAGAGAACACTATTGTCCACACCATTATCAAACCCAGACCACGGTCTGAACTTTGCTTCAAAGATAGCACCCAGAGATCGGTAGTTTCAACACATGTGCCTGCATTATTGCAATCACACGTGTGTTCTTCAGGAGGAGAACCCTGAAGCACAAGCTGGATGGATATCTAAATAGTAGAATAAAATTTGGAGTCCAACAGGCATGCCGAAATACTAAAAGTCTCGGTCTCTGGAGTCCATCGTTATTTGGTAATAATCACTCACGAAGTCCAACGTTGAAAAGAACGCTGACCCACTTAATGTTTCAAGACCGTCTTCCACTCGAGGAAGAGGGAAGGCATACGTTAATGCGATAAACATCCGGGGGTGCACATATCAACTAACTCCTCCGATCTTTTTTCTCACTAGAACTAACGTAGACAACCATTCAGACCATTTCTTTCTCTGCAAAAATCCATGACCAGCAGCGCCTTGTATATCTTGATCCCGTCTACGTATGCTTTGCTATATGGGGTGTCGCTGGGACTCCACCGAAATCTATAATCCCCACACCAAGTTTACACGAAGGCGTGTCCACAACCCGTAAAACATGTTTTTTCTTTAAAGCGCCCTTTATCCATCAGGGTACTCCTTTCTGAGGTCACAAGTTTGTCCACAGCTATAACATTAGGTGTTTTTCTTCGATCAGGTGAGAAATCCTACAGAGAAAATCAAGTGACTGGATCATTGACGACCGTGGCATCACACTTTGTTACATAATCTCCCATTTTCTTCAGTTTATCGGCTGAAGATAACATATGTAGGGAATTGAATTCGTTTGACCGCTAACACTGTCCTAGGGTAGATCATGAAACGGTGGAGCGCCAGAGTAAAACATGGAAGATGGATAATCTAAACTCAAACGAACCTCGGACGCGTAAAGCAATAAGACAATAATATGCTCACTTTCTGCTTGCTGAAGTAACACATTCCCTTCCAGGTGTAGCCTATATAGCTACTGGTAGATTTTAAAAAAGAATAAAACAAAAAATACAAAGTCATACTCAAATTATAGACCATATCATTTTTTTTTAAAAACTGCAGTTACAGTTTTAGTAGAATTCGTCGTTTTCCACTCAAAGACACTTGAATTGAAATACCAAGGTAACCTGTACGGCAGACTTTCCATGCCATGTTTTTTTTATTTATTTTTTGTAGATAACAATAACCAAAGTTAATCAAAATTTAAACCCAGCGAAAGAGAAACCGTTCAAATATACAGAGTAAAGCTGATAGAATGCACAACACCATACTATACAGTTACTGTGGTGAAATGATCACTACAGGAAATGTAGCGTAAGTAGTCCACCATACATTTTACCTTACTATTTCAATTCAAGTGTCTTTCAGTGGAAAACGACGAATTCTACAAATAAAAGTAACGTCAGTTTTAATAATACCTTGCTATTGTCTCTAATTTGAGTATGGCTTTTTTTCTCTAATTTAATAAACTAGCTTCACAAAACGAATCAGCTGTCTCAAATTATTCTATCTTTACTTTTATCTACAAGGACGCTTTAAACATTACCCCTGCGATCCGATTACAACTGGATTGAAGTACCTCGCCTACTTAACCGGCACAATCCGGTCAGGGAATTTAAGACAAACAGAACTATTGAGACCCATACAGGTATGATAACATAAGATATTATTTATTTACAAACTTAATATAAACTATTCATAACAAGCGCCATTATGTACTCTTAAAGTATATCTTTTAGTGAATGGTCATTTTGAATCTCTATGTGCCATATTATTTGTCCTTATGGGAGAAGGAAACGAAAGTCATATTCTAATTTTAGAACATATCAAGTTTTAAATAAATTTGCTATTACATTTTTGTAGGATAAATGCATGGGTTTCATCTGAAATTATTATGTACATTTGTTCGGCTTCCGTTTTGATAGGGTTTAATTTTGAGTAATTGGTTTTAGTTAAATCTGCCAAATTACATCAATAAAACATTGGTAAAACAGTCCACCGTATATTTTACGTATATTAGTTAAATTTAACTGGCTTTAAGTGGAAATCCAAGAATCCTTCAAAAATGTAAAAGCCGTTTTTTTTTTACATCTTGGTAGGGTAATTTGACCATGACTTTGTTTTGGTTATTTGTTGGGGGGGGGGGGGGG
>JAVFBZ010007955.1:0-12205 GCA_032466195.1 Katharina tunicata
ACCACCACCACCACCACCACCTAACCTGCCACGTTATAGATTTTTGCCAGCAATATTCAGTTCTTTTCTTGTTTTCGGGCTCACACACAAACGGACAGACTGCACTACTATAGTTGGCATGGTATCTGGATCGTTATCGTTTTGTTACGCAAGGGCTTCAAGTCATGTAAACAAGTGGCATCCGTTCCCGTGAACTACACTAAAATAGTCAATAGGTCGATCATGACTTCTAATATTTCAAACGCAAGGGTTACTCCTAACACCTGACTTCCGCTTTGAGCGCGTGCCCTGTAATAAATTCAAAATGCTGCGATGTAAAAAAAAAGTGGATTTATATCTTCCTGTATCCGCCTTTCCTCTTTTTAGTTTTAGGTCGTTAAGTCCTTCTGGCGTGTCTTGTCATTTGTTTTATTGCCATTATATTACAACAGATAACGACATATTTAAACATTGATCAGTCGAATTAACAAAAGGTATTTTGTTCGCTTTTAGCTCATTATATGTCTAGGATATTTTTTAATACGTTTACGTGCAGAACCTGTTGCACATCGGCGGGTGGACGGGTGGGAGATTCCTGTGCACTTAGTTAATGGGCATCAGGGAGCAATTTTGTTTACTTGTCCTGTTTTTCGTCCTATGAGGATACTGCGTTGTTTGTTGCGTCATTTAGGGTGCTTTCCTTCGCCCACTGCGCTGCATGGCACGCCGTCATATGAGTAAATTAAGATTTAGTACTTCGTAAAACCACAATGAAATAAACAAAGAAACTGTTGCACATCGAGCTTTAGCTTTATTGTCCGAGCATTAAGTTAAAAATAGATGCACCCGTTGACGGAAAGTCAAAACAGCTATGATAAGTTTGTCGATAATGATGTGTTATTCATCAAAAAAGACTTTACTCACACGTTACCACACAGGTACCAGATGGGTTCCTTGACGAAAACCGAGAAACATCTGTGATGATAATCCTGTACATGTAGTTTAACTGATGTGCTGTGTATCAAAATTTGCTTTACATAGTATTTATTACATTGCTATAAGAAAACAGATAAATTGGATGTTCCGTGACGTCATTGTCAGGAACATTAAAAGATCTAGGAACAGATGATAGAAATCCTCTCGCTCCTGTTAGGCCTATATTTAGAGGAGACAGGTGAAGTAGGGAAGAAGGATGTGAAAAATGTACCCCTTTGATATTATTAACTTATATCGGTCACCTCCCAAGGATATCTCGACGATTGAGACGTTTTCTCACAAATTACCTTCAAGGCAAATAGTTTGGCAATTATTGTAGATACATACAGATTTTGTCCAATTATAAATATTTTGTTCGTTTTCGCAAAATTGTCCTAATAATTAAATAGACATCATATACTTATATATTGAACTGTAGTGTTTTGGCAAAAGGCGCCATAAAACCTTTAGGCAATTAAAATCTATCAAGAATTATCATAATTTAAAACGTTCGTGTTTGGCGTTCTGCTCCATACTATTTGTAAACCAGAAATTTGACATGGCAAGTACGATAAGTCCCTCAACATTTTACTTAAAATTGCAGATGTCGTTTACCAAAGCGGAAAGAAAAACTGTGAATTTATGACCTTTGTTATTAGAAAAGTCGAGTAATTCATCACAATCTTAATTACCCGTGAAGCGACAGCCTATGTGTAGCTTTTATACTTTGTTGTGGCGCGTCTTTCTGAATCTGTATCATACAACACGATTGATTGATCTTCTTTATGATATGAAGATGTGTTAAGAACCTTACAGACACAAGCCTCATGTGACGGGGGAGGGGATGGGGAGAGAAGGCGTGGTTCTGTAGAAAATATATATATTGGTCTACTTTTAATACTCCTCCAAACATGTTCAAATGTGCCTCTAAGTCAATTATAGATATAAGAAAGGGTTTCGGATATGGCGGAATGTTTTTTAAAAGTGTCTTCTTAGTTATCCAGGCGTCAAACACCGGCCGTGCAGTGGCGTCGTATTTATGTGAAATACCCTTGAATACAACACAAAGCAAACATACCAGTAAATTCAGATATAGCAGCCCTGCCTACTAGAAAAAATACATCGAGGTGTGTGTAGTTTGTCAATTGCTTGTGTGTATCTGAATATTTTGTTGTTTTGTTTTTTGTTGTTGTTTTTTTTTTCATAAAGAACGATGCCACCTTCAATCATTTCGGGGAAGGCGTTAAACACCAATCTATACCAATCATTCCACCAATCAATCCTTCTTTTGCATGCAGTTTAATTGGCCCTTCTGTATGCCTATGAATCTATTATGTAAATCGATTAACGATATCATTCTTAATAGTGCTTTCCTTAATTTCGGCTCATTCGTACCCTGTTAACAATACACACAAGTAAAACGTATATTTTACCATGTCTTACAAGCCATATCCACACAGCGAAATTATTTATTCGATTAATCATGTTAATCACCTATACTGCAATTCTGTCATCACGAAAACCGACCCTTAATGACTTGTCATCGAGTTAACTTATTTTAATTTAGGGGTTTGTTGTTAAATACCTTGTCAAAGCCGGTGATAAGAGTGAATTTATTGTCTCAGGTGACTTCCAAAGATCTGCCTTAAGCTAAGTTGTGATTTGTGTATGTAATAATGTTCTTGACAGTATGATTATTTTATTGTCGCGTTTTTTTATTCAAAGCAAAATAAGAATCTAGCCGATCAAATGATGAATTTGAATTGAGCTCATTCGTTATCAATCCTATAGCGACAAGCGGAAACATCATGATTTGACGAGCTATTTTTTTTAAATTGGTCCTCTTTAATTGACATCTGTAGTAAACCATCATTAGTTAAACGTACTGTACATACATGTGTTCAAATACTATCTTGTGCTATGCGGGCGATAATAACAATAAAGCAGAAATATAAGTACACAAGTAGTGCAACTCCGAAGAATGAAAGACTCATTTTTACTGAATATTTCGGCTTTATTTTGCCATCGTCAGCATTGAGCATAGAAGCGACACGTACATGCAAGAATATATAGGAATTATGAATGAAGCCAGACAATTAAGTAAATAAACATACATACATTGCACAATTATAAAAAACCAGAATAAAAAGCCATACTGTTGTTACTAGTTAAAACACTCTAATATTAATATAAACATTACAATATTGATATATAGAGACCTAATTATAAAAAAATTTAACTTATCTAAACAGGACTATGCCTTTACTGGTTTTGAGTCCATGGTTTAGTCTTGGCTTTAATCGGCGTATTGGAGAAATATATTACCTATAGCAACATGATTTACTTGCTCGGAGTTTCTCTTGTTCTATAACGTTTATTGCCATGTACATGTGCTTTTATCGTCGAGTCTCGTCGTACTACCATACTAAAGTAAGCTTGTACCTTTCTAGAGATCGAGAGTAATACAAACAAGCCATCCTTCTTGTTGTGTAGTTCTGTTCTCGCAAATTCGATCCCCCCTGTGAACCTTAGGTATATAGGCCTAAGGGAAGTTTTCCGGTGGCTGCGGAGTTCGCAGGGTTTTTTTACGAGGTTTCTTTCCGGTTTTCCACCATACACCTGCACAGCAAATATATAATTAATATTAAGTCGTCATATAGGTGAAATAGCCATGAAATTGACGTTAACACCAATCAAACAAACAAACAAACTGTTTCCGCAAAAAATTGCGATATAGCGATTGAATCGTCTAAACGTTACTACGAACTGATTTAAAACTAAACAGAGAAAACACATAAGGCGTGAAGCAGTACCACCTAATCCGCTATAAACTTACTCGCTAATAACAGTAAAAAGAGATAACTCTTTCTAGGTGAAAAACAAGATGGCCAGTCTATACCTAAGAGCCAAAGACTTGACGCGAGGGAAAATGATTTGATTCTCTATTTTAAAATGATCGTACCACAAATAAATCATTTGATGGTGTTTGATATATATACATGTAGGTAATGTCGTTTCAAGTTTCTTCTACTAACGAGTATAAAGCCATCAAATAGAATTCCAATGTGGGTTGAGAGGCTGATTTCGAATGTTGTTTGTCAGTATTATAAACAATGACGTGTCGACACCATAGCTTGCACCTGTATATCATTGTGGATGTCATTTAGCCTCATTTTCGTCTTACTTGATCCCCTCTAAGAACGGATAACCAGACACCTTTGTGTTGACCCCTCAGGAACAGTATACCTTTATTTACAACTATCTGGTTTGTCCTGGAGGAATGAACGTAAACCGATGGTTGAGAATATACAAATGTCTACGTGAAATAAATGTATTACCATCGTTTGACAGATGCGGTTTCCATAAAACTAGAATGTTTGACTTATTTGTGTGTTTAAATTGTGTCTTACGCCGTATTTAGGCCTATAGAATATTTTGAAGCACGCAGATGATAATGTATACGAGGACAGAAAACACTCCCATGCATTATATTGTTTGGGTTAGGGCGCCGGGTCAAAAAGATACTATAACGGCGCTTGTACAAGAGAAACCCCATGCTCGACGTCAATTACAACAAACCATACCACTCATCATGGACACATCATAGGTGACTTGACTCAAAAATGACGCGCGGGTGGTTTCTGGAGGGCGGGGGCAGGGGGGTGTCCTCCTGTGCCTCGGTGCTCTCTGAGCTAAAGGGCATCAGGAAGCCGATTTTTGTGGTGTCCTGTTTATCGTCCTGTAAATGTATTGGGGTGTCCTCTATGTTTCCAGCGTCGTTTTGGGTGGTTTCCTACGCCGTTTCATTTGGGGTTTTACGCCGTACTTAAGGTTATTTCACTCAAGTGATGGCGTTTCAGCCCAATGGGTGAAGAAAGCCACCCTCGAGAACACTGACAACAGACAAGGACGCCACGGGACAAGGGCATGACTCAAACAGGACAGCACAACAAAGCTGTTTCCTGATGCCCTTTAGCTCAGAGAGCATCAGGGCACAGGAAGCTCCCATCAACCACCCACCTTAAACTCTTTGAAGCTTCTCTAGTAGTCAAATACCGGTATCAGGGCTTATTCTGAATCGATTTCCGCAATTCTTTGGTAATGGAAATTAAATGCCTTCCTGAATAGATAAGTATTTTATACCATCTACTGAACATTCCTATTTCATACCTTTTCTCAATATTTGCCCAGCTAGCGGCCAACATCTCTCCACTTTATTCTTGGTCTACATACAATCAATCGTCTTCAAACATAAAATACAGGAAGGACATTATGAAAACTGGCATGATCACCTCAGAGCATTATACTGCCAAGATTAGTAGGACCAAGCTATTTCTTGCTTCTGTTGCAATTCCTCAAGAAAAGCATATACCGGTAAGAATCACTTGAGGAAAAGTATCTTAACATTATGGATAAGTATGACGTCGTTCCAGCCTGATTGCTGAAGAACGAATGAACGTCGATCGGGATATCTTATAACCATAGGCTTACACTCATTAATGCAACTCCGAATTAAGAAGGAAAGACTTATTTTATCTGAATATTTCGTCTTTTTGGTGCCATCGTCCGCAGTTTTTTTCCGCACAGAATTGACATATACAAGAATATATATTTGACTCAACAAAGCAAACAACGGACTGAATAAACCTGAACCATAAACAAGATGGATTCATTTTTCCTTCAGAGAGCAGTGTTGTGAATAGATTGAGCGATTGAGTCCCCTTCATTGTATCCGGGATATATAGGTTCGAATCTCCACTGTGGACCGCGGTTATATAATGGACGTTTCCGATGGCTGCGGTGATCGCCGAGATTTTCTTTATACGAGGCTTCTTCCCAGGTTTTCCACCATACACCGCCAACATAAAGTTGTCAAAGAATTAAGTGAAATACTATTGAGTACGACGTTAAACACCAATCAAATAAATATATAAATAAATAAATGTTTCCTTCAGCCGGTGGAAAAGTCAATCACATATAGAATGCTCCCACCAACAACCGTGGCATCCGTTATAATGTTCACCATAAGGCCGTTTATTCAATTAAAATTCTTATTTATAGATACTTAACACAGAACGGATTATTCTCATGGTGTTTACAAATATAACAGTACGTTATATTTAAGATAACTTTTGACAGATTTATTAACATTTCGTCTGGAGATTCTCGATAATTTGCTTCCGTAGCTTTTCGCGGCTCGTTGCCATCTAAATGTATTTTTTACTAAATTTTCTCATAATTCATATAGATAATACAGATTAAAGCCCGTTTTGCCCAACATCAGTATTTCTGTGTATAGTCACGCATACATTCATAGAATAAACCTCACTCTCTGATCTTTTGGAGCTTATCACAACAGATAGACAAAATAAATGTTTATGTACGTGATAGTAGTTATTGATTTAGACAGATTGTTTTGATGTTTACATGTTGATGTTATAATTTGTAAAATATTCCCAGTTTTTAGATTTTTTGGGAGTTCGCTAACTAAGGGACCTAAGTTTGTATCAGAAATTACTTTACTTGTGTTTTATAATTTCTTCAGGTTTTAACATGTATTTGATTTTTTAAGGAACAAATGTTGAACATTATTAACCCCAGTTCTTTACTTTCTGAGAAAAACAAACGTCTGTAATTTTACTTTTTGACTGACTTTAAGGTGAAGATACCTCTTCTCCAAGAGGACTTGAACATATCCACAATATTTACTTTCAAACGTTTCCATCTAAAAGTCAGATGGATCTCCAAAACTGTTCTGATCGGATTTATGAAGAGACTTAAGTAGGCTTATAACATGCAGACGATGTTTACTGGCCAAAAATGAAAACTGGAGAGAGGAGATACCTTTGCCGCAAAGGCCATGTTTCGAAGGGTTTACATTTCTACTTGGCAGCTATCAAAAACGTTTGAGACATAACTATACTTGATTGTGGTTAGGTTCGATCACACTCGGTCAAGTTTAAGAAGCAAAAAATGACCTCGGCAGAAAGACAAACGCAACCAAAAACATGGCTCGATTTGTTTTAGCAAACTGAAGTTCTTGAATCAATTGGAAAGTGATTTAAAGTCAATGGGTTAGACATAAGTATTCAAAATATCACTTCGCATCCTAGTCCCCCAATGTGAAAGTGCAACTCATTCCTCCAATATTACAACGTATGTCTTGAAAAATATTCAGAATATCCCAGCCCACCCCAGCTTCTCCAATATGACAGCATGTCTTGAAAATGAAAAGAAAAAAAAAGAGATTCCGAAAGCTTCAAAGCCAAAATGCAAAATTTTGCGTTGTCGTTTATTCTAGATAATGTCTCGTCATCCCAGTTTATCTATCGAAGACTGACTTTTTGCCAGGAAATAGAAATTTTCAAAGATATCTCGGAAACAACCTATATAATTATCTTATAATACTTCAACTTTTAAGCAAGAACTTATCTAGTTTTCCTGCTATATTTAACTTTTAAACAAGAACCAATTTCGGTAACAACAATCTATAGTTTTGGCCTCATTCATTTCCTAAAATTCGTCGAAATTCGAAGAAAGGACGACAATGTCACTTTTTGAAAACATTTGTGTGCTGTGGTATGTTTATCTCTCTTTGAACTGAAGTGCCATTTGCCATTATTTGACGACAGGGCAAGCTTTTGTTGGAACGTGATATGGGAAGCGTTCTCGTTGTTAACAAACACTGTGTGAAAGGACGTGTAAAGATAGTTCCTTATCGCGTGGGCGGAAAGGGGCACACGAGTTAAATTGTGACTGTATCATGTCGATAACTCCCCGAGCGAAAACCAAAACGTTTGGAAAATGTCATGATAAGTTACGTAAACAGGACACAGTTTAAACTGTAACAGTAAGCAATCTCCAAACGGATACGAGCAACCTCTGCCACTGAATATACTGCAGATGAATTCCTGTCTGGACATAAAGGTAAATGAATCCTGTGGGACTATTTTGTGTTTTTGGCAGGCATTGCCTGGGGACTTCTACACAACTTCGCAAAGGTCTATTGGATACACTTCAAGTACATTATATAAAATATATGCGTAATAAAAATGTGAGAGTAAAATCGTACTCATCTTCCAATCGTTCTCCAAATTTAACGATGGATTTATTTTTTTTATTGAGATAAAACTTGGTTGAATAAGTCATGTGATACCATGATTTTGATATCACTGAATCTGATCCATCACTGCAGGGACCTTTGTTCAAAGATTTCCTTGTGGAGATCCTTCTTGTGTTTTTTTTTTTGTTGTTGTTGTATTCTGTGCACAACGTGATATATAAGAATATGGTAATAAAGCACAGTAATATAAACGTCGTTGACGGAAGAGAATTACATGAAGCGATCTTAAACTCAACATACAACCATCCCTCCTCTTTATGTCAACAGCAGTGTATATCAAACGTGTAATTAATTCGTTTACATCATATAGTCAGTGCCGTAGAGAAAGATTCGCAGCTTTAACCTGGATAAACATTCAGTAGGCCTATTCTACCGTAAACCTCTGTAGCTCGATCGGTTAGAGTCCTGACCCTGCTAGTCAGAGACTCGAGTTCGAATCCCGGTGGAGGCAAATACAATTTTCTTTCTCTACATTTATGAGAAAATGTATATATTTTATAAATATACAAAAACATAGATACATCAATACAAAATCTTGTATCTTTACAAAGACATGTATACAAAAACAGAACAACTTGAGATTCAGATATTCTGGAAACTTGTCTCTGAGAATTTATCAAGAACATGGGATGATTTATCGGTTTTAATTAGTCGATATCCCTGTCCCAGTGTGATAACTCTTTACAAATATATATTTAAAAAAAAGGTTCTATACATCTTAACAAAAACGTCTATACAAAAACGTATATGCACCTACACAAACACGTCCATATATCTATACAAATACATCTATACAAAAAACGTCTATGCATCTATGCAAAAACGTATATACATCTATACAAAAACGTATATACATTTATACAAAAACATCTGTGCATCTATACAAAAACATCTATGCATCTGTACAGAAACGTATGAACATCTATACATAAATATCACAATCAAAACTGTTGCATTAGCTTTGCACCTCGCCCACCCTACATCCTACAATCGCAGTTAGTGAATTTATGGTTCTAACTTACTATATCCAAACTACTATAACCGGAACTTCTTGCTGTTTCGCAAGGTTTTAATGTTTCTGATATATTAGCCTGCCTTTCCTAGTGCATGTATGGATGAGAAAAATATTTTTTAACTCAACAACATGTACATTTATTATTTTCCAATCCAATCTGCAGGTATTTAGCGGAGTTGAATCTCTGTACAGATCACATCGGTATCCCACGGTCTGGTCGGCATGGTCGTGGTGGTCTGACTGCTCTCGGTCGTGTGGAGAGGGGGTCAGAAGGCGCTCCAGGACATGTCTGCTCTGGGCCGGTCACAAATACGTCCAGACAGTGCTGACCTACTGCCAGGGAAGCAACATGGATTACGAATTTTGCGAACATCAGGTACGAGTCATCGAAATCAAGGTTTCCGATCAGAAACATCCCGATTTGTTGGCATATAAATACATTTTTCTGTTCATAACAATAACAGGTTTTGGTCATAGAATTGAGTGTTTCCAGCCATACACATTCAGGTTTCTGTTGACAGATATTAAGATTTTCGGCTATAGAATGTCAGGTTTTTGTTCATAGATAACCAGCTTTCCGGCTATAGAATGGCAGGTTTCTGTTGACTGATATTCAGATTTCCTGCTATAGAATGGCAGGTTTCTGTTGACAGATATTCATGTTTCTGGCAACAGACTGGCGGATTTTCATTCGACTAATCCAGATTTCTGGCAATAGATTCATGTGAACATTAGCGTTCACAGAAATCAAGGTTTCTGTTAACAGAATTAATGTCAGGTCTTTATTCATAGATATCCATGTTTCTGGCAAAATAATGGCTGTTTTTTGTTAAAAGAAATCACTGTTTGTGAAAACATTGATGGGTTTCTGTTTGTACATTTTTGGCGATACAATGACACGTCTCTTAAATAGAATGTCAGGTTTCTGTCAGACAAATCCACTAGTTTGGCAATAGAATGGCAGGATTCTTGCATTAGAATGTCCGGATTATATTCTTACAGATGCATTTTTTGACAATAAAATGACAGGTTTCTGACATTAGAAATAAAGTAAAATATCAAGGTTTCGGATGACAGAAATGCAGGTTTCTCATAACAAAAATACATATATCCAAGTTTCTGACGATTAAATTTTGAACATATATATCCAGTTTTCTGGTTTTACCACGTAACATTTTCAGATAGGACAATGTTTATAATATTTATACATAATTAATAACAAAAACATGACGTCTGAGATGGATTTTCAACTTCTGGATATATTGGTAAGCGACGTTTCGATCTAGATATATCCAGAAGTTGAAAATCCTTCTCATTAGTCGTCATGTTTTTGTAATTTACCCAGCTTCTAAATGCCACTCAAACAAGATCATTAATAACGTTTGAAACGAATCCATTTTATATGTATTTTATGATTAGTAGGCCTATATGATTTGTTTTTTCAGAGATGTCCCGATGACACAGATTTTCGTGCTTACCAATGTTCTTTAAACGATCGTCGACATTTCCTTTTTGGACAAGCTTATGTTTGGATCCCTACTATAGGACGTGAGTAGCATTCAAAATAGTTATATAGAATAACAGTGAAGTAAACATACTCTTCATATGCCAACTTAAGTTAGTAATATGGCTTTAGCTCCAAAGTTTTTACGCTTGAAATAAACATATGCGAGTAAGAAAGTGGCTTTAACTTTCACCCATTGGAATAGTTTGCTGTTTCTACTGACACGGTCCTTATATAATTCAACTAAGGTGAATAAACTTCAGAACGACGCGCACAACAAGAAAAATAAACCAACGTGTGAAACATATCACCAAAAGTGAACAATACCGTAAGTCCTTTAAGGGACATTATCAGATTTATGTATTATAAAACTTAGACATTGGTTATGGATTCCTTGCAAAATATCTTTAATTATGACTTTGGCTGTGCCGCGATACAGATGGATGAGTGTTGAGGATCCGCTTCAGTCAAACCGCATACATGTTAGAGGTGTCAGTCCGCCTTTCATACACACATACATACATACATACGTACATACATACATACATACATACACACATACATGCATTATTTCTATAGCCGCTCCAATCTGATGAGCTATATATAATGGTTGGCGCGAGCTTAAAGTGCCGTGGCGCTCTCTTAGCTTAAAGGCATCAAGCCGAATCTTAAGTCCTGTTTTTGTCCTGTAAAAGTCATATGGTGTATTGTGTGTTGCCAGTGTTGTTTTGGTGGTGTCCACGACCAATGCCGTAAAACCCCAACCAATCGACCATTCTAATGAATGATGTGCGCCCTGGCTAAGCTGATAGGTTTGTCCCAAATCGGAATCTTATAAACGCACGTGATTGACGACCTTAGATATATACGGAAAGATTTCCGATGCCTATATAGGGAGGCTTTTACGATGTTTCTTCCCGGTTATCGACCATTCATCGGACAACGCAAAGTCGTCAAACTACTATTTAGCCTGATGTTAAACACAAATAAATTAAACATAACTCTAGGATAACTCCTGGTTTATGCCCGGAGAAACGTTCCCATCTAAATGCTGAGACCGTTTTCAAGCAATGTCATCTTGATCGAAACGTTGCAAGATAAATGATCCAGAGGTTGTGCTCCATAAAGTCTGGCCTTATGTTTAGTGTCTCTATTTCTATATGCCTCAATGAAAAAATTGCTCCTTTTTCCATACAGAGAACCCGTGTGATTTGAATTGCAAAGCTAAAGGCTATCGCGTCCATTACAACTTTGGACGGGCGGTAGATGGGACCTTATGTTATCCGGACAAGGCTTCAGTGTGTGTGGCCAGGAACTGTAAGGTGAGGTTATAAAACTTACTACAGCCTTTATTTGGGAAGGGTTCCAGGAACCCATTATAGCCATCTTTCCCAGTGATTGCTCCCTTAACACCTCTAACTCTGCGCACCTTCCCTCCTCTACACACAATCCCTCCTCTACACACCTCCCCTCCTCTACACACCTTCCCTCCTCTACACACCTTCCCTCCTCTGCACACCTTCCCTCCTCTGCACACCTTCCCTCCTCTACACACCTTCCCTCCTCTGCACACCTTCCCTCCTCTGCACACCTTCCCTCCTCTGCACAC